>JBCAUG010565277.1:0-14604 GCA_038406175.1 Haplosyllis leylae | reverse complement strand
CCACCATCCCGGGACCCACACTACAACCTAGACACCCAGCACTCCGATAACCCCCAGCACCCCTTGACCCTACTACCCCACTACTCCCACCACCCCTAGACCCCACTACCTCTAGATCCCACTACCCCTTTGACCCCCACCACCACTACCTCTAGACCCCACCATCCCTAGACTCTCACTACAACTAGACCCCCACCACCCTTGACCCCACCACCCCCTAGACCCCCACCACCTATTGACCCTACTAATCCCTTCACCTCCAAAATTCTCCACCCCCTACCACCACTAGATCCCCCACCCCTGAACCCCACCACCCTTGGACCCCTGTCCACCCAGCCCCTACCCCCTTGACCCCTACCACCCCTTGGCAGAGATTTTTGTACAGTTTTGGTCACTATTCCATAGGCAGGACTACCTAGTCTTATCGAATTCCATTTGAAAGACAATTATTGATGTACCCTCTGAACAGTTGCAAAATTTGATTGTTATGGTAATGTGGGAATGTAGCACATTACTACACATGTATTGGTGTTTTGGGTCAGGTTCTTTGGGATATGAGGGTGTAGCAGTAAATCATTACAGCGGTTACGATCCCATGGTCTCTCGGATCTGAAATTACCTTGTGGCGTTACTTTACACTAAGTGCAGGCTAAAAATATCGAAAGGTGAATGGCTCAATGTATTTTCCTTGTTTTCATTTATTTCCGTGAAAAATACCCAGCTGGCAAAGAAAGTGCATTCCACAACTTCACTCGAAGAACACATGTGTTTGAAATGTTCAAATAGAAAATATTGCTACCTGAAGACAACACTTCTTTTCCCCAAGAAGAAGTTTAACAATGAAGAAAAGATCTTGGAGACGCACCAATTTGAAATTGATATTTCAGATAGACATCTCCTTGATAACGTTTCATTGAATGTGGCAAGTAAAAGTCAGACTGGCACCCAAATATGAACAAGTACTTTCTAATGATAACAATGGAACTTTCAAGAAGTATGATGTCTCGAGACACAAACAACAATACTTCAGATTGAAACAGTGTATGAAATGTTCTGTTGCATTACAAAACAAGACGGCCAAACTTTGTCTGAACACTCTTGTGTGCAATATTAATGATGACACATAATTAGAAAATTTAAAGTAAACTAAGATTTGTTACTAGACTTTTTGAGAGAGCGGTTAGGTAAGTCGCTCCTGCCCCTTTCAGGTCAAAGAAGATCTGGCAAAAACTGCGGACGAAGAAAATAGCGCTCAGTAATATGTTGCAACTTCGTTTCATTTCTGGATTTAACAACGTCAGTTTTAAACGTTTTCAATTCGTAAAATAAAGAATAGGTTGGAAAAGTAGAAGCAGATGTATCCACCACGTTCAGCCAAATTGAAAGACAAAACCAATGAGTGAAATATACAAAACACGAAAATATTTAATTTCAGTCATCATATCAATAAATTGTATACAATTTTGAAATGTATTCAGGTCTATGAGGAATCTCACACCTCAGTCAATTTGCAATCAAATTCTGGGCAGTATCGCAGATCAGAATTGTATATCATTTATTGATTCGAAAAATTGTCATATTGAAAATTGAACTCTAAAATTTAAATCAGAGACTGGTTGTGAAAGCGAAAGATTTGCAGATGAAAATTTAACATCATGAGCGTGCTCTTCGTCGTATTGCTGTTTTTGGCCACAGCTTGCAATGCAAGATTTACTGGTAAGTGGATTAATTTTGTAGCTTAAAGACATCCTTAACCAAAATGAAGTTCCCAACTCAATCAGCCCTTAGTGACAACCAGAATGGACAAAGAGAGACAACTGGATAGACAGAAAAGACATGTGTGACTGAAGATATTACTTTTTCATGTGCGCAGATGGCATTACGTCTGTAGTTTTAAGATCTATTCTGTTTCGAGGTGCTCCAAAGAGAACGATTACTGAAGATAATTGAGTGGAAATAATCTTAAATTGACGACACTGTTATAATGGGTACTGAGCTTACCATTGAATTCTGTGGCTTTGACGCAATCTGCAAAAAAAAACAACCAGTTTCTTTTGAACTCCGTCTCTTTGCAATATCTGAAGATATTGCAAAGGGTTTTTTGTAAGATTAAAATACTTTAATTACACCCACATGTACAGTGTGGATGTATTATGCACGGACGGTTTTCCACCAAACCCAAGCTCATGCGCACTCTATGAATTGGGCTGCATACCACATTGCAGTGTCATTTGACCTTGGTGGACTGAAAACCTTGCTGGGACATCAGTCCTTGGATATCAGTTGTGGTGTGCTCTATGAATTTGTTGAATCAGAGTGTTTCAGTTGTTTTTAAAGTTTTGTTGTATAATCCATAATGCCGATTATTGTTACCACTGGATGTTCCAAGTAGTATATTCAAGTTATGCTACATAACGTCTTTTTAATAGGGATTCAATACACTGCATTGCGAGAACGGTTATGGTTCCCGTATTGCACCAATTGATCTCACGTAAAATACAGATGTAAATCTATCACCTTCTGTACATTATATGTTTAAAATAATTTGCTACCCCAGGCTTAAACCATTTATAAATTATTCTTGCAACCATATGCCTCCTTGAGAATCTTTCACAAGAGTATAAAGCACTGATATCCTCTGACAAACATAAATATCTGATTTTGAATGACTTTTTTCAAAAATGTTTGGCGGACATTGTTTTTGTAGAGCCGCCAACAACCATATTATGATGCTTCACTTTCAACATCTTGATTAAGTATCAGCATGTCACCAGACATTTTATTCTTAATGAGATGGGCTATGTACTCGAATTTTTGTACTCGAATTATGGACTTCAGATAATTGAGTTTTTTCTATTTTGAATTAGAAAATTCACCTAATTTGACTAATTAGACGACGAATATTATAATATTAAAAAAGACTTCTGTGAGGTTTGAACTCCCAAGCTACTGATCAGTAGTCAAGCATGCTAACCATTACACCAAATGAGCTGGCTGTGAGTGAGAGGCACAGCAATGCTTTCAATATCTTACAGTCATGCTTGACTGGTTCTAGTTGAATTCAGCTAATTCATCTGATAAATAAATCTAATACGAATAAGAAGAAACTCGAATGCCTTATTTATTTCTCTAATCTGTACTCAGGAAGAGCGGCTGTCAGCTACAACCCAAGCTTCGGAATCGGTAACGGTGCCGGGATCGGCGCGAGATACGGACCGAGGACCGGATATGATGCTTTTCCGGACGACCGCAGACGTGAGTATCACTCACTGGAAATTGCGATTAGGTTTTCTAAAGAGGGGCTTGTTTACAAATCCATTTTACTACTCAGAAGCAGAAACAAAACCTAATTTGGATAGATAATTGGGTTTATTTTTCAATAATTCCACCAAATTGGTAAATGCAATAAATTTTACATGCATTAACAGCAGAGTACCCCCACTGGTGGGGACTCCAGGTGGTATAACAGCCACCAGAATGGTTTCAGCCAGCAAGTATTCCAAAATGATATAAGAGAGAATGCTATAAAGGGGAGGGTTGGATGGATGAAAAACAAACGAATAATGACGTCACAATGGTATGACATAATAGACACAACGAGGAGGTTGCCCTGCCTTGAAATGCTCGCTGCTCTTCGTAGCAAAATCCATTTTAAAAGAATTAAAATGAGCCTTAATTTAAACAACAGGCCTCAGAAAAGTATTTGCTCCTTACTTAAATAATTCTGGCACCTTTCGTCTATTCAGAGGAGGCCACTTTCTATGTTGATAATTTCATCTCCGACTGCTTTTGTTCTCAAGGCAATCAGAGATGAATTTGCCAACAATAGAAGTGGCTCTGAATAGAAGTGTCATGAAAAGTGGCATGTGCCACTTTTGCCCCTGAAATCTAAAATTAACATTTGTACATAGGTCATGTAATACAGACTTTCTAGGTGAAAAACACATTCTAAGAACATTGTTAACAATGAAAAAGCAAAATTCTAACTTTTGATGTATTATTTTTAGTAATTTTTACCTTGTTTTTGGAGACGGTTTTTCTGCTGCTAAATCCAGTTTTTTGTCAATTTCAATGAATTTTTTCACATAGAAATCCTGTTTACAGACCTTAATCCTTTTGCACACAGGCAGATAAACATCCAGGCAGTATCCAGTAAAAATTTCAGACAGATCCCACCACTGCTTCATAGTATGAAAATTAATCTAAAATTGCCAGTATTACAAACATTGATGTATACGGTTAGGTAGCCAAGCAAGTTATGACCAGGGAAGGGCGTGCTAGTCTGCTCGCTCCATGTGACTCAGTGGCTCTCTCCATACTATTGTCTTCACTTTGGCCCAGTGACTTTCTGGACCATTTGCGGGTAAACAAAAACCAAATTGGCAATTCCATCAATACAGTACTATGAGTAAGGACCAACTTAACAGTCCCATTCAGGGGTGAGCAATTCTGAACATTAATCACTGAATAATAGCACAAAAGGTTAGGCCACTGAAAGTGAATTTTGTAGTTTTTCACTCTTCTGATAGGGGTTCTCAAGGTGCCAATCATTATTTAAAACAGTTAAATGTTTGGTCAGAGTGTTTTCAGGCTGATAATTTGTCCCGAGCCTAACTTAACTAATACATAACTTTGCCAAGGAAAAATAATCAAATAATAATAATACTTCGATTCAACTTATGAATGGAAAAGTACATTATTAGCTTTCATTGTATTTTGCTTCATTATCGTTGGCGAATACTGTCCGTTATCTGATGGAATGTTGTGATTTTATTATCTAGATTTCATTTGCCGTTTTCAATTTGCAAATCCATTCTCGACTTGAGTACAAGATAAACTTTTGAGTTCTTAAGAAATATTTTCATTAAGAATAATTGCTAACGGACAATCCGCTTTATGTGAAGTCTTGCGCAATATTAAGTAGGATTTAAAAATCAGGGCGAAGTCAGCTTACTGTACGGTCCGGTTCAGAATTTTTCAATTATGTTTTATTCTTCACAGAGGTTCCGAATATTTGTCCAGCGGGTTACTGCATGAACAGCGGAATCTGTCAGATGAACAGACATGGAACTCTGGGTGTTACCTGTTCGTGTCCTCGTGGTACACAAGGCTCACGCTGCTTCAAAGCCGAAGGTAAAACAAAAATACTCAAAACCTTCGACAGAGTATTAAGTGGGCTAAAATTACATAGAGTCTTTGTTAAGAAGCCACATAAAACTTTTACGAAGTATCTGATGACGTGTCACCTGTCTGACGCCAAAGAGTAGAAAGATTGAGAACCAGTGTAACGTTTTCAATCACCCCCCTCTCCTGTTCTCGTACGCCCCCTCCAATGTGAAGGTTAACTGGATTGCGTCACTGACTGTAAAAGTTTCGTCACCAACTGTAAGTTTTTACAGTCGGTGACGGAACTTTTACAGTCAGCGATGAAACTTTTACATAGGTTTACACAGGACAGCAGCTGTAAGTTTCGTCACCAACTGTAAAAACTTACAGTCAGTGATGAAAGTCAGATCAGAAACAGAATTTCTGATTTCATATGCCCCCCGGGGCATACCAGGTGGGGGGGGGGTGACTGAAAATGTTTCACTGGGAATGCTTTCAGTAGAACAATTTTTCGTCACCCGGCAAAGAATCACCATGTTTGATTAAATCTCTAATTTAGCTACATTTTCCTTTGATCTTTTTTCTACCCAATGACTTTTTATGATATTAGGAGTGGCATACCACAACTTTTTGCAACTTTTTGATGTGCCAAAATAGGAAAATGATTTTGACTGGTTAGTCAGATGTCACTACGTTAAACTCTTTCGCCGCTAGTTTTTCAACGTTTTGTGCTTCACATATATGCAGGAATCCTATCGATACAAGCAGCAAGATCCATGAGTGGAATATTTGGTTGTGCAGGCGCACGGAACCCTTGCACTCCTTTCAAGGGTGGTGGTGATTTCCACTATCCTCATGCCCGCCTGAACATGTTCGTCCAGTGTTCCAACCACGGCTTGCAATGTTATGAGAAGAGATGCAGTCCTGGACTCATCTTCAATCCTACGACCAAGAATTGCGAACGGACCAACAGACATTACAGAGGCTAAATATTCACCAATAAAGCTATTAATTGCAGATATTAACGTTCACGGTAGCTTGATGATATCTTGTTCAGTAAAAACTGTTAAAATTCTCAATTTTTTTTGGAAAAATAAATTCTAAATGATTATTACTGTGTTTTTTTTTCATTACGTCACATAACGTATAAACCTTCAAAAATAAGAATGAAAATTTATGACGATAATCAAAGTGAACATTGTTTACAGTGCGAACCAAAATTCTCAAAGCCAGAAACACAAAAGCAATACAAAGATGAAACGGCTCATAGAGACGTCTCCGACAATCATGTTTTGTGAGATCAAAGATGTACCGAAGATATGATCATACTACTTCAGTTTTTGTATTTTGGCTACTCATACATGGAGCAAAGCAAATAGGTCACTACATACAAATGTCCACATTGTGGTTATCAATCCATTAAACCTGGAAATGTTATGAGATGTATTGTTTAAAAGGACCTATCGGCAAGTAAGATTCGTGACAGAATAAAGGCAGGAAGACTTTTGATGCTTGAAGTCTTTTTTACTTTGGGCAGGAATTATATTTAGTCTGCAAAAACATCTCTGACTACAGCACTACGTACGTCTGTATTAGCTTCAAAACACACTTTAAATCTTTATTTAAATATCTCCCAAAGTGTAAATGCACCGTATATGTTATACTTATTTGAATGGCACTTTCTGCCTTCCGGAGGAGGCTGTGATATAAAAACCCTCCTGTTCAATCCCCAATCAACTGTTTTAGTTTCGACTTTAGCGAATTCACGATGTTCTTTTTCCTGTGGGTCACAGCTTTTCTCGCAGTAGCAGAGGCTCAGTGGTATAATCCTCTGTACAATTCAGCTTACCGTAAGTACATAAGGTTATTTTATTTCCAAATTAATGTGACAAGAGGAAATCTGGCCTCTTACAGGCAGGTTTTGGGTAGGAATGGTTGAATTTAAAGGAAAAAGTAGTAATTCTGGAGAGTTCTTAACATAATTTGAAATTTGCAATAGCCTGAACTATCTTTGGTACTAGCACTGTAAAACGTTCTTTTCAAACACATGAATAGTGGAGTATGAGGATATTATTTATCAATTCCTGGCTGAATATTTGAAAAGGGACGCATTACTACTGTTCTCAATCCACAACTTTACAGGTTTAGGAGGATCCGTTGGCTACGCACCCGCTTTAAGATATAATGTTGGTTATGCAAATACACCAGGTAAACTGACCAAAATTAGATCAATAATGCTTCTTCAAAGACAACTTTTACAGTCAATTCTATCACCTAGCTTTGCTACTTTGTCTTTGTTGCTACAAATTCGATATTACAAAAATAATTTTCTATTGTAAATAATTATCTGGGAATAATTGGTATCATTTATTTGGCAAACGACCATTATGCGTCAAATAATATATCTCAACAAGAACAATTTACTTCATCATCGTATCACACGTCTGTTTAGTTCTACGCGATAATGTCGGAAATGTACAATGTTTAAAGCTGTGTCTTCTAATCAGCTGTAGGAATTTCTGCACCAGTAGCTGCGGCAAATAGAGGATACACACTGACATCTACTGTAGAAGGGGCTGGAGACGCACTGGGACTTAGAAGAACCTATGGGCCTCTTACTGGTTTTCAACCGAATGAGTTCCGTGAGCACAATATTATGCTTCAAAGAATGGATAAATAATCGGAATATTAATCGTACTATTTGAACAATAAGTTACTCATCAAACATTTATTTTTGTGTACAGCGAACTTTGATTGTTTCATTGTGCTGGGTCGATGCAGAGAGTCCATCGAATCCATCGAAAAACACAGCAATTGTGCAGTTTCGAAATGAAACTCCAACAAACATCTGACGAGAATGAAATTAACAAAATAACGATCTTGTATTTAGAGGACATGAAGGGTTGTGGACCAGGATATTGCAGGAATGGAGGAAGATGTCCTTTCCCTAGTTTTGCATCGAACGGTGACGCTCCAGGTTGTCTCTGCCCGTACGGATTTACAGGAAAGCAGTGTGAGGTAGCACAAGGTACTGAAGTATTGTCTTGATTTTTCTCTAAATGGCTTTCACTTAGACCATTTTTGGACTTTGTCATGATTCATTGAATTCGCTGAATTTAGTGAAACCCATTTAAAGAAAACTCCTCTAATACTAGTTATTTGAGTTTTCTCTGAATAGCTTCACTGAATTCAATGAATTCAGTGAATCGAGAAAAAATCCAAACATAGTATGGTGACCAGAGACACTCCATTTCTCACAACAGATATATTATTTGATGTGATAGTAAAACGAAATTTCCATTACTATCCCTTTTTAGGTATCTGTTCAATGTGGCGAGTGGCCATAGATATATCTGACCAGAGGTAGTAATAGAAATATTCTTAGTAATACTTAGTTATGTATCTGTTGCCAGATAGGTACTACATCTGGTTACCAGGCCAGTTTTGGACTTTGCCATGAACGGCATTTGGAGAAAACTGCATTCGAGTTTTCCCTAAATAGAGATGTATTCTGTAGATTCTACAGAATCTACCACTGAGCTTATTCTCCTGTCTGCTGGAAGCCACAGTCCTTTGGATCCTTATGTAGTCATGCTCTATTGATTCTTGGACTTAGAATTTTTGAAATCAATAGAGCATGACTACATAAGGATCCAAAGGGCCGAGACCTCCAGCAGATAGGAGAATTAGCTCAGTGGTAGCATGCAGGACATGAAAGTCAGAGGAAAGTCAGTGCCTGGATTCACTTCCCAGTGGGGGTGACATTTTGCTACTGTTTTTTTTTTGTTTTCTCACGATTCTGTAGAATCTATAGAATGCATTTCTATTTAGGAAAAACTCGGTTGTTTGCCTTATCCAGAAAAGAAGTAGGTACTGTAATACAACAGCTAATCAGAAAACAACTATCTAAAGCAGCAGTGTAGAATAACCAGCATAATCAACATTTTAGATGTATATATAGTCCATAAAAATTTAGAATCATTAAAATTTTTTCTATACTAAAGCAGCAGTGAAGAATAACTAGAATAACCAGCATAATCAACATTTTTAGATGTATATATAGTCCATAAAAATTTAGAATCACTAAAATTTTTCTATACTAAAGCAGCAGTGTAGAATAACTAGAATAACTAGCGCAATCAACATTTTTAGATGTATATATAGTCCATAAAAATTTAGAATCATTAAGATTTTTTCTATACTTTAAAGAATACCCCATTGAATAAAAATTTTTAAGGCATCAATTGAGTTTTGGATTTGAAAACCTTCCAGATATTTTGATAAGGTTTACACTAATTTTTCTCATTCTCTCCATGATAACATTTTAGTAAGTATTGAAGTGGTCTTTTGTAAATTGAACTTATACAAGTGATCACGGCACAGTTGAATTTTTTGATGAACTAAAAATGCTATGTTTCTTTTAACAGGCACCGTGGCGATTGCAATGAGTGGATCACGGGCACCCCAGAACCTGTTTGGATGTAACGATGTTGATTCTTCTTTGCCGAATGATTGTTATGTGCAGCGAAACAGGGTTATTGCTGATGGTGAGCAAGAAGTAGTTTGACTTACAGCACGAAAAATGCTCCAGTTTGGTTAAATTCCAAATCTGTAGAGTTTATTTTCTTCACTCAAATTTGTCTGCTTCTTGCTAGATTCAATAGAGATCGTTGTTGCGAGGAAGCATTCTGCAGATTATATTGGTGTGAGGACAGTTGAAAATACCATTTTCAAGTTGACAGAACTGCAATTGCTAATGGCTAATTTTGCTTTGCATTTATCAAGATATTTGGCATTACCCGCACAAGAAATTCAACAATCTGTTCGTTCAGTGCGATCAAACCTTCCGGTGTACCACCAGATACTGTCAGCCGGGTTTCGAGTTCAACCCTCAGACCAGGACATGTATGCCATGTGACAGAGAGGGCGCCCCGGGATGTGCAGCGGTGCAAAATGCTGTTAGGTAAGGATGAACTTTTCCTCACTAGATATTCATAAGAGACAAAAACAGCACATGAAGTTAACTAGTCATGTAATAGAGTTTCTTTGTTGGTTATTTTACGATGAAATGAGTCTGTCTAAAACAATATACGAAGTTTAAATAACCTTCGTTACCAGTAAGATTGAAGTGTAGAAATTGAATAAAATAGTACGGAATATAAAAGAATTAAATTAGATTTTATTTTTAATGTTTCAAAGGATGAAAAAAACTGAATAATGTAATTTAATGTCGAAACTAGATCCCCCTATGTATAAGCTACAATAAGATGTTTGTGATGGAACTATCATTTTCAATTTCATCCAAAGCAATTTCAAATTTCATATTTTCACTCGAGTTATTCCAAACACAGAATTGGCAATAATGGCCTGATTTAAATGTAAGATGAGCCAAGGGAATTATCAATATTGGCATCAGAGGCTTTACAATCGGAAAAAATTCAAAAATGCCATTATTGCCAATTTTGGCTATTTTGTGAAAAACTTGAATGTTTACCAGTTAAATTGGGGTAAAAGAAGATTCATGTGCCAAGGAAATTATCAAATTTATCTATTGAAATGTTCATTCTTAACCATTGGCAACGTTAACTTACATTGCAGAGCTGTAACAAATACAGGAACAGCAGCTGTCGGAACTGCACCAGTAACTGCAGTGGGAAGTGCATCAGTGGCACCCGTTGGCACTGCGCCTGTACCTGCAATTAGACCAGCACCGGTTGCAGTCGGTGCTGTACCAGTCGGTTCGCTAGCTTACCGAAGAGCAGTTGGTGCATTACCCTACAACATGGCATATAACGGATAGAATCTTTTTAAAATGCCGTTTTGTGAAATAATTGATTCGTCCAGAATATGTGCACTAACACTGTCAACTCCATGTTTCGAATGCAGAAATTTAAACAATCCAAGTTTTTTTTCCGGAGATTCAGTTTGTTCTAGGACTGCCAAATTAGTTTTCACCAAACTGTTATCAATGGTAATGTTATGCACTGAATTATAATTATTACACAGTAAATTTAGAGAAAGCTGATTAAAATGTTTCTAGGAATAAAGATATAGATTGGATACAATTCGTTGCACACTAAAGGACACAGATATATCAGTCCTGCCGGGTGATGATTTCACTATAATCTTGAACAAGTCCACTTGGAAGTTTCCATTTGGTTTACAATTTACTCGGTGAGAATTTATCAAATTTTGACAACTTTTCACGCAAGACAACTAACTTACGTCTTTGTTGTTTTATTGTCTGGGCTTACTTCATTGGTGGTAGGTTGCATATTTCTTAAATTTAGATTTAATTCTCTGAATGATGATTTAACCTATTTATTACTGCATTTATGCAGATTTATGTGTATCGAAAAACTGCGCAGATCGGGTATTGGTGTATTTCGTCTGTCAAAGTATATATTTTTAGTGTATTCTAGGTAGATCTACTGTATTTTTAACGAAAGCAGACGAGTAACAAAAGATCAATAATCTCTCAATCGTGACTTTCGTTTCATTCAATGAAATTAAGCATAATTTAAAAGAATATGATTGCCGAGCCCCATTAGGGATTCATGTACCTTGTCAATGTTATTATTTAGATGATAGCTGAAATTGTATGAATACATATAACCTTTCCATTTTAAACTTTAAATTTCCTTCTTTTTTGAAAGATACCAACAGTGGCGCATCTGCGTTGGCCAACCCAAGGAAACGTCAACTCATTATTTGACAAAATTTTCCCGAAAACTGCATGATAAAAAATGGGTCGAAATGGAGGGGACCACTTTACGTCCATTGCACCCTTCTAAATCCACCAATGGCAAATGTAACTACATGGGAATAGTGTGCTGCATGACAAATAAGTAAGAGACCGGCACCATGTTTATATTCTTGTAACATCTGATTGTTATGGCAAAATTAAAGAGATAAAATGGTTTATTGTTTGAGTAATTTAAAAGTTTATGACTTTTTAACGTGCATCTACCTTCACAAAGATAGAAAAACCGACACTATGAATCAAGAGTAAACGTCCAGGTCGATTTGTTTGAGCAGTTTTCAGAACATGTCAGCAAACACGAAAGATTGAGAACATTGCGTAATGGTTCACGATGCCAGAAATAAAGCATTGGCTAATATATATCAGATGAACAACGTTACGCTTTCTTTTAGCTTTCGTTTGCTAAAAACGCACCAGTGCCGTTTTTGAAAAGTGAAACCAATAACATCCAAAAGAAAACTGCACAACATTGTCCAGATATGGTCAAAAAAACTAGAAACAAAGCCCTAGCTGCATTTGTCTTACAGTAACTTTACACCTATTCAGTTCGGTCCTGTGGACTGAATGGAAGTTTTATTCCCTTAGGTGTAATGCTTCCAAAAAGTTTTGGTGGCACTCTTACAGTGTCGAATCTGGTGGTTTGATGTCTAGCTATGTGTGGATCCAAAGCGTCTCACAGCAATGACGATTAACCTGAGAATAGCAATGTCCGTTTACAGTAACAATAAAAAACGGTAATTCCTGAAACGTCGCAATGTTCAATATAATAAACATACTCAACGAGAATAGAACCCAAAATAGTATTTCATCCGCAACGGATCCAGAAACTGGCTAACAAACTATTCCGGTTCTGCCGTTGCTGGTTCGTAGTCTGTAACTGTCAATGAGATTTCCCATTATAAACTAAACCGGCGTCTGAAAGGGCGCATTCTAAAAACGGGGGTCATCTGAAAACGTTACACCAGGCCACAGACGACCATCTTCCTCTTGACCTATTTTACAGGATGCGCCCCCTTCTCCTGCCCCCGGGGATCTGCTGGCTCCAAATGTGAAGAAAATATCAGAAAACAAATTTTACTCATTACTGATACACTCATTTATATTGACATTGGGAATTTTGAAGTGCTCACGAAGGAGAAAAAAACTCTTACTTTTGAACAAACCACATTATTGAACGTGTAAAATTGTAAAATATCAGCAAAAACTTTTTTTACGGTCTAGTTAAACTAATTGAGTTTTAGTAGTGTACCTAGCGTCTCGGCCAAATGTTTTAAAGACTCATTATCCAATGTTTTCTACAAAAAACTCAAAGCTTGATAACCACCGTTGAAGTGACCTGATGCATGACCTATTGCTTCGTAAAGAGCCTGATAATCTAATTTTGCATGCCGAGTAAAATGATCTCTTTCATTGGATGTAAATTTACTTAAATAGTTTTTTTTGCCCATTATAAGGTGTCATCCTCCAATCGTGAGTGAATTCTTAGAAATTTACAAAGCTACCTTTGTTGTTTTCATGCGTATATATTTGCAAGCCATTGCCAACTAATTTGCTTTTTAAGTAGCTCAACTTTATTCCATCTCCATCCCACATATTGAAGACCCACATAATACTTTTTCTAAATGACTTAGTTGTTATTTCAGTATTCAAGAAAACAACATTTTACAGACATATGAAGAAACATGGGTCCAAAGAACCTGAACTTTTGGGCTCAAATTTTGACGTGCAAACTTTAAACAAGTTTTCTGAAAGAAAATGTCAATTTATTCTCTGAAAGAATCTGAAACTGTTTATTTCCTAAAGAGCCAAGGAAACACATAGTTATATGTCATTGGTGTTGATCCTTCCTTTTACATTGTGGCTCCAGCAACAAAACATAATTTCATGGGAACATCACATTTAAAACAAACATCTGTGAAAAGACGAACGTAGATAAATTATGGTTATTGTGTTATTGTGAATAAATTTACATTGTAACCGCCAAAACCAATTTTGCTATTAATTTGTTTCAGACAAAAAATACACACTTTACCAGTGCAGAAATCCGTATCTTTAAAAAGATAATGATATAAAAGTAAACCAAAAAAGTCATCCTGCGTGAACCTAATAGGCATAGCGCCTGCCGCTCGCCCTGCTGTTCTGTCTTCGGGAGTACTCCAGTCCCAGCTGGGGTGGGGGGGGTTACCCACATCCTGTCCTGGTTAGGGGGGAGGTACCCCAGTCCTGTCTTGACTAGGAGAGGGGTACCCCAGTTCTTTCCTGGCTGGGGGGAGGTACCCCAGTTCTGTCCTGCCTGGGGAGGGGGTACCACATTTCTGTCCTGGGTCACAGGGGGTATCCCAGTTCTGTTCTGGCTGAGGGTACCCCTGTCATGGGTACCCCTGCCTGTAAAATAGAGGTTCAATTTTCAGGATTTGAACAGAGTGGGATATTTGTACCTGGGACTGGGATATATCCCTTGGCCAGGACTGGGGTACCCCAGAAAGAACTTGAGACCAGACACCTGGTGTAACAGAATATTCTGACCTCCTGTGAAATCCTGGCACCTGCCTTGATTTCACAGAAAAAATGGGCTCCCAACACAAATGAAAGATCACTTTTCACTAAAATATTGTATCCAAAACTTTTTTATTTATGTTTTTAGATTTGAAAGCGGCCAGAATCCCAAAGTTGCGTAGCACGTAGTAATCATGTAAATACTGTGGTATGTTATCAGTGGAAACCTTTTAGTGTAA
>JBCAUG010565167.1:0-14605 GCA_038406175.1 Haplosyllis leylae | reverse complement strand
ATGTTTCTCTCTAGGTTTCACAACAAGGGCCCATGAAGGCCACTGAAAATTTTCGCAAGAATGACAGAACTGCAACGAGTAGATTGCAGAAACGCAGCGTTGGTAGCAAACACGAGATAACACCTGAACAAACCCTGGACGTAGAGCTGGCTAGGACTCTTAAAGTCTTCTTCAGGGACATGAAGGATGTACAGAGCAAAGTGGAAGGCATCAAGACCTTGGGTAAGCCATTACAATTTTTTTAGATAACTCATTGACCGACGTCATGCCACTTCGAGGATGTTCAACACACAAACCAACATGAACGATGTTGCTTCAAAATTGAACCCCCCCCCCAAAAAAAGTTGTCACATGATTTCCTCGTAAATGGTGCCTAATATCCAATGGACATGTACATTGGTTACAGCAAGTAAAACGATGACAAATAAGTGGGTCAAATTGCAACTTTACTGTCAGTGATTTTTTGCCAAGAAATCTGCTTGTTGTAAAAGTACCCATGACAAATGGGTCTCAAGTGTACACCTATTTTTCATTGTCTTTAGGCTCGGAAATGGACGAATATATAACAGCGGAAAATCTGCAAGAATTACGGAAGCGACAACAAGCAAAGATCACTGACTTGGATGGTGCGCTTTCCAGTTGTGTGGATGTATTTAAACAGTCCGTCTTAACCACGATAAAGAACAAGAGGAAGCCAAGTGCCTCCAGCACTGGATGATCAAAATCAACCTTTTCGTTGATGGTGTCAGATTGTCTTGCGAGACACTTCATGCTTCAACGCATTTTTATATTGTATATTCCAGCACTAAACACACAGTTTGGATACAATACAAAGGCAGTAATTAAAAACATTTTTGAGGTGATAAATACTGTGATGTTTGGCCACGTGGTGTATTGTCATGAAATATCAACTTGGCTTTGCCAAATGTCTTTAAAGTGATTCCAGTCGATACGTCGTGTTTTTTTCCTAATCTAGTCAGGAGTAACACACGCATGACTGGTGCTATTGAAGAGAATATGTTTAATTAATTCTCTCGAAATTTGATCTGAAGTAATTTTAAATTGAGGCCAAGATTTGCTCAATCAATAGTAATCTCTGTGTACTGCAAAGCTCACTGGTTTAGCATCGAAGCAGTATTTATTTCAAGGTGCTTTAGTACAATTTATCCGTCCAATATATCAAGTCTGTGATGTTTCAAAAGGTAGAGTCTGTTGAAAAATGTAAAAAGTAAATATTAAATATTTACTTCCATGAATATATCGATACGAAACCAATCAATCATAAAGTGGGAAATTTAAACGATCTTGAGCCATGTTTACACGCAACTAATTGTTTTGTAACCATATTTTCGGCCACAGGGTGTCCGCCAACTTAAATGTTATAATTTTTGATAAGAAGGCGCCATCTAGTCTTCGTCATAATGTAGAACAAAACTCGGTATTCACCCCATGCCACACTGAAATAATTCCACTCAATGGACAGGTTCTTTTGCGTTTTGCTCAAGTACAGAAAGTTTTTATTTATATTTCCACAGCGTCGGCTTAAAAACGAATTCATCAAAATGAACTTTTTGTACAATACATTTATTTAAGTGCAACACGTCACATGTTTTTTCTGTTCTGTTGATTAAATAATTTAAAGGCATGGTCAGTGTTGAGTTGCACTTACTTGTATGCCCATCATGTTAACAGTCTTTTGTTGTATTCTTGTAAATATGATAAATGAAAGTGTCATATTTTCAGCCTATAAATAAAGTCCTTCGGGTGTGCCTTCGTTTTTTCTATACAAGACGTTCTCTTTTGCCTTTTTGAAGTCTTCATCTTTCACTTTCATTCTTCTTTCTCTGAGGGCTAACAGTCCTGCTTCTGTACATATTGCCTGCAAGTTGAAAAATACAATTGTTTAACAAGGTGAGCACAATTGTCTCGGCTGATAAAACTTATTGGACTAAATGTAACCAAGTCTATGTTCGAGGCTTCAACTTCATGTCATCTAGGTCCTTTAGTTTTGTCACTTGGGCTTTGCGACCTCATCATGCCATCTAGGTCCTTTAGTTTTGTCACTTGGGCTTTGCGACCTCATCATGCCAGTTAAAATTTAAAGCAACTAATTAACCTTGACATCGGCTCCCGACAAGTCGTCCTTTGCCATTATGTATTCGTCAATATTGACGTTATCGGCCAGCGTCATTCGTGCTGTGTGAATGTTGAAGATTCGACGTTTCGTCTTTTCATCTGGCAGCGGAAATTCTATTTTTCTGTCAATGCGGCCTGGTCGAATGAGTGCAGGATCCAAAGTTTCTATTCTGTTCGTTGCCATAACAACCTGTATCAACGTAAATAGGGGAATTATTGAGCAAATCAAGTACTGCTAAATAGGCAGTCTTATGTCTTATTCCATCTCCCAGCACACAACAATTATTTCAATGAAATTATTCAACGAAAAAATATTTTTTCGACAAATTAGGCGAGCGTTACCTTAACATCTCCTTTGGAATCAAAACCATCCAACTGGTTCAAGAGTTCCAGCATAGTTCTCTGAATTTCTCTTTCACCACCAGAATTTGATTCATATCTACAAACATAACCGGTACATGAGCATGAATTTACTACTCGAGTGCTGCTGAACAACACTTTAATTTCGCCAGTTATTCATGAATAAACTTTGTTACCTTTTAGTTCCTATGGCATCAATTTCATCTATAAATACAATTGATGGAGCATGCTCCTCTGCTACTCTGAACAGCTCTCGTACCAATTTTGGTCCATCACCCAGATATTTTTGTATTAATTCGGAACCAACGACTCGAAGGAAAGTTGCAGATGTTTGGTTGGCTACCGCTTTTGCTAAAAGAGTTTTTCCTGCAATTGAATCAAACAATGCAATGATTTTTATTACTACTGTCGGCAATTAAGTTGGTGCCAAAGTTAACAGGATTGTGTACTCATGAAATTAATGGATTTCAGACCAATAAAATACGTTTACCTGTTCCGGGAGGACCGAATAATATTACGCCTTTTGGCGGTTTTATTCCCATCTCCTCGTAATATTCTGGATGCGTTAATGGCAACTCCACAGATTCCTGAAGAGAGAATCAACATATTTTTATTTTCTTCCGAAAAACTCTTTTAATTTCAGAAAGATATGTGGGTAACATTGTTATGAAAAAGAACAGCAACAAATAAATAAAACAATTTTTACCTTGATTTCTTGAATCTGCGTATCTAAACCTCCTATGTCCGCATATGTTTCTTGCGGCGCTTTTTCGAGTTTCATCACAGTCACCATTGGGTCAGTATCGTCGCCGAGAACACCCACCACAGCATGTACCTATCCAAAAAACGCACATATTTTAAGTCAATACACTTACATGACTTAGTTCTACCAATATGGACTTTTGTCAAAAGGATCATCAATATCAGTGAATTGTCAACAAAGATGATTTTATTCAATCCGATCTCAGTTTGTTCATTTCTAATTTAGTTGTTTCAAAGGCGAACCATTACATATATGTATCTTGGTACAAAATGGCTATTCCCAATCCGAACCATTTCAAAGCAATGTTAATCCAAACTATGAATATCAAATCGCAGTAGATAATGTTAAATTGCCACTCACGAGAAGTGGTAAGATCTTAAGTTATAAAACATGCTTTATTGATGAGCACGTGGATTTATAATTATGATTCTCGAACACAAGTTCAAACTATTGATAATAAGCGCCATAATCTTAGCAAACACAAAAAAACCTTAATTCTACGTCGCCCTTTCCCGCAAAGGTATCGGGTCCAAATAAAACCCTTTATGGTTCACTGATAAGGACTTTCAAAAGCACTGCATAGGTACCTTGTGGTTCAAGAGTACAGAACATCCTGGTTCCAGCTGATCTTTGTCAACAAATGACAACATACTGACATAGTGTTCACTACCGACTGAGGTGGACACAATGGCGTGATTGTCATCTATGATCTCCTCCAAGTTACCCACTGACATGGGTGTTCCTCTCAAGTCATCCACTTTAGATCTCTCTTCCTATCAGGAAATATATGAATAATCTAATGATCTTTTTTTGCTAAATTATTTATGAAGTATTTTCTTATTAAACAAAGGATGTTTTCTCCATCTCATCGTATTTGAACAAAAGTTTTAAGAAAGTATTATTCCTCGCGTGGTTGAATACAATTACCAACCTCTTGTTTCTCCTCCTGCGGTTTGAGTCTCTCCTGATTCTTTATGAACTCCTCTTCCATAAGCAGGTAATCTTTAACTCTTTCGAGTTTCAGTAATTTCAATCTACATCTTGTGTGTGGAGTGACTGAAGTAAAATTTACACTCGGGATTTATTACATCTTGCACAGCTTTTTTGTACCGATACAGGTAACAAATGAAACAAGTCACACATCATCGAATGAATTCCTTTTCTTCTTGATTGACCAAAACGTTCCAAATAACTTCGTCCACGATTAGTAGATTCACTCAAGTGGCAGTTTAGACTTATTTAAGGTGCATGTAAACTTGCAGTGGATTGGTAAACTCTTTTAGGGTATTAAATACCAGCTAAATTCTGTATCCGACCAGGCTACTGGAGGCTAACCGACCATCCGGTGAGCCTCCAGTACGTTGTCAACATATGACAACATACGGACATATTCAATCATCGTGTCGAATTTATTGAAGACAAACGTATGTGGAGCTCTATTTATGGTGTGTTCACACTGGACGACACCGAGACCGATATCATGTCCGAGCCAATGGCATCGGTGATATTGTCTTGGTGCAGTGTGAACCCCTTCATACAATGCTATGTAAGCCATTTTAATCGGTCTCGCTAACTGTCTCAGTATCGGTCTCGCTCAGTGTGAAAGCACCATTACGGATGGATTCGACGTTTTTGGTTGTAGTTTGCAGTGCTTGATCTATTTTTTCCCTCACCTTGCGGCAATTTATTGGCCGCATCTGGGCCCTTGACTTTTTTCTTTCTCTTTCCAACCCTGGTTGGGACTGGTGGTTCATACTTCTTTTTCTTATCCTGTAAAATGAACAAAGTGGAGACAAATTAAATTTAGATTGTAGAGATTTCGATCATATCTGGTATTTCATGTAGATCTATGGCTTTGTAAAAATAATGTTCCTAAAATGAATGACTAATGATCAAATAAGACAATACCTTATCGTCTTTCTTGTCACCTCCTGCACCCCCTCCTCCTGGCTGCTGATTACCCTAAAATACAAAGAACGTGTAAAACTTCATTCAACTTGCAAGTCATGATGCGGCACTGAAACACTCGAAAATTGCAGTAAAAATACGACACTCATGGTTTGTGCACTACTACGAATAAACACGTTATATTCTAAACTACCGTTTAAGATAAAATACTGTTACAATAGCTGACTAAATACTGAATAATTCAACATTTTTTGTTGAAATTCCAAATCTTACCATCTTGCTATCCAATTCACTTCCGGTGAGGTCACAGAAAAATTGCCTCTAAAATAAAACTTCTCGCTAGATGGCAGTAGTAACATTCAACGTCTATTAGTGGAGAAATCTCGTCTTCCTGACCACTCCCGCCCACTCCGTAGCAAGTACTGTTCCCATGGGGGTGGAGGGGGGGGGGTACCCAATCCCAGCTGGTGGTGGGAAGGTACCCCATTCCCAGGCAGGATGTACCCCAGTCCCAGCTGGGAGAGGAGGGAAGGGGGGTTCCCCAACTGGGACTAGGGCTGTGAAAACATTTCCTTCCCCATTCCTTCGGAATGCGGGCGGTAAAAACTGAAACAAAGAAATAAATGAACAAATATGTTTGGATATTAAACCCACTAGATCTACCTGAAACTGATGCAATGTAAAGACAAGGATCTTAAGGTTATTGTGAATATTTTAGCTGGAAAATAATTTCACCAATTGCCTGACAGGAATCCATCCAATTTCCCGATGATATTGCTGCTGATTCATTTTATGTTATCAAAACATTAAACTGCTGTTCTTGCATGCTAAGAAGTGGCTGTTTTAACAAAATTCTTTACGTTTTATGTAGAAAAGGCTTGAATATGTTCCACAATTAATTTCGTAAACTGAATCAAATTCAATTCCCTACAAAGTTTTAGGTTATTGTTGTTCAAACTGCACGTGAATATGAACAGTAAAGTTTTGGTCTACGGCATTTTAATATTGTCATCAGTGGATTGAATATCCATTTCCTTCCATCATCTCATATTTTAAAAAGTTTGTTAGTTCGTCAGCCCCTGACACAAAGAAATTGAATTTGATCCAAATGATTTGTCAACGAATTGAAATTGAAAGTAAAACATTTCTGCAAACTGACGTTTAAACGAAACATAAAACTTCAGCACACAGCTTTGGAATATTAGCAGAGATTTAAATATTAGAAAAAAAAATCAGCAGTGGGTCCAGAAGGGTGAAGGCAAGAGGGGTAGTGGTGCTCATCTGGCCGTGTCGTGTAGGTTTCATGTTTCTTGTCCCTTCTATCGAGTTTTCGGATCCGCTTCTGAAAGATCAAGAACTTAACTTCTTTCAACCTGTGCCATTGTGACAGCCATTTCATGCCAAATCAATGGATAAAAAGGGACACGCTGCCTGCAGCAATCTCATAACGTCTTATCTATTGCACAGAAGATTTAATTTGAAGTATTTTGACTGTGTTAGACTGGATTTCTTTAGAGAAATCCTCACGAAGGCTCTTCACACTTGTGACAGCTCCCATTTACTAGTCTCACACGACACGACAAAATTGAATACACATCTAAGTTGTCACATTTATGCAATCACAGAGCTTAAAGTAACTGAGGCTGTGATGATTTGGTTCGAGATAGCAACTGCTTCATCATTGATTACACGAGCTCTGTACGACCAGTGCAGGGGTTGGTCTCAAATTTGCTTCTAGTTATTACGGCAGTCCATGGAGGGAAAGAGAGATTGATTGAGAATTAATCCACATTATATTCAATCTTATAAAATGTAACTTAAAGAAATTGATCGAAAAAATTTCAGAAATTAAATAAATTGAAATTACTGAAAAACGTATCGAAGAAATACAATGACAGAATTGAGATAAATTTGGATTATCGATAAACATAATTTGAAGTATTATATACTCATTATACTGCCAATTATTTCTTCATGAACTTTCAAGTGTATTTTGTTCGAAGATATCGAGCCCACCCAGGATTTTTCTCCTTTTCAAGACGTTTATTTCCACTTCCATTTGGGCACACTGGCCATCAGATAACCACTCCTTTTCCAGTGGATGCAAAACATGTTCCAATTGAAAAAGTCAGGTAAGACATTTTACTGCAAATTATGACCCTCCTGATAAATTCCATGAATGGATATTTGGGGATATGTTGACATTATCAGCCCACACAATGAACAAATTCTGTCACTTCAAATGGGAACTGATTTCACGAATGCCCAAGAATTGATTTTATATTTCTTGTTAGTAGATCTATTTCATGTTGATAAAAGATGAGGAGACTGCTGTATCCATTTCTGATGAGAACTGTTTCAGGTCTGGTTTTCTTCTGTTTCTCTTTTTAAGTTTTTTACTTTCAAACCAAAGTGTATGATTTGCAGGTTTGGAATGAAACGAATGTCATCAGATTTTATTTTAGTTTTGAGTAAATATTTATGATCAGTGAGTGCTCTGTGTTAGACTTCGGATGACACTTGCTTACATCTTACTTTCTGCCTTTTATTCTGCAAGTAGACTGTTTTTTTGCTGGGTCATTGAAATCCAGAATCACTTGGCCGCTTGAATTTACGTAAGGTATGCTCTTTGGTCAAACTGAATATATCTTACAGTCCCTGAGGACTTGTCACATTTATCTAATCATACTCTTCACCAATCCAAATAAAAGTCCCTCTGGCTGGGTAAATTGACACCTTAAATGATCTGAGATGTTTGCACTTCACCGAGAAATTGCGCAATGGGAAACAACTAGGGAGAATACCTTGCTTTCGACAAGATGGTCATTTTGAAATTAGAAATTTTTTAGTCATGACTAAGAACTTGACGATACATTTTTCAAAACAATAAAATCATAAACCTCTCCGGAATTGATCAAATAAATCTTATAAGACTCCCAAAATGAGTATTTTTCATCAAAGTAAATGAATTAGATACAACCACTGGTATCAGAATTAAGGAATTTGTAAGTAATGGCGTGGTCAACCCTGGTCTAAATCCATTCCCTGCCAGATTAGTTTTTGTCAAATTCACCTATTCAGAAGAAAGGGATTTTGAAAAAAAACTCAGGCTGTATACAGGTTGTGTCAGGCTGGGCTGTGGCAATTTTCAGCTTTACTGGTAGCACTTTACTGGTTTGCTGAACTTTTTAATTTTAGAATGGTAAAAAAGCAAAAAGGAACAGCAAAGGTAAGTATAAAATTCATAGAACTTTGTTTGAGAAGCATGAAATTTCGTCACTAAAATGTTTTCGCGAAAAGCTAAATCTCTCATTATTTTGGAGTCCATTCAACAAAATAGCTCCAAGCTGTCCTCGAAAAATTCATGCCAGATATCTATAGTTTTCTTTGAAATGTCGTGAAATAATCTTACTTAGAAGTAAAAAAAATGGGCACTGTCTTCTCTGATTTGCAGTCTTCATGAAGTTCTCGGCCATCAACTTTTAAAGTCGTAATTATAAAGTCTTACAATGAATTTGTATAATTTTTCAAATTTATAGTTTTTTTAGAATGTTTTAAAAAAGATCTATTACCATTTCATGTAGTCAAATGGAAAAAAAATTAATCCGATTGACTGGAGTGTCCCCAAGAGCTTCGTTGCAGGGGCATTATGGAATGGTTCAGTAAACTATGACATAGATATTTCAAAATGGAGGAGACAGCTTACGCTATCAATAGCGATTGACTTCAAATGAAAATCAATTCCAATTACACTTATCCGAGGTTAACCAGTTTGTGTATACAACACTGTAAATTGTTACCTTTGTAAATCGAAATTGAGAATCACAAAGTTAACTAAGGTGAAAGTGGAGAAACAGCATTGATTGGGGAAATTCATTAGAAGTCCCATTCCATGTTGATTGTAGGCTGCGTGCTATTTTCAGATACAATCTTTGGATCTCAAATGATAAGTATTTTAATTTTTCAAAAACAATTACCGCTCGCATCCGAAGAATGGAGAAGGTACTGTTTTCACAAGTGTGTGTCTGTCCACGGGGGGCGGGGGGGGGGGGTACCCGATCACTGGTCCCTGGTCTCTGGTCGCAGCATTGGCTTTTTCTATGCTTTTCCTGCTTTCCTAGATAGCGCCTTTGCAGGGTGAACAAATAGATTGCATCCAATAGAACTTCTTTATTCCAGACACACCTCTCCTTGCATGACCTTATATGGTCACAACAGCTGGTTTTGACATAAGAGGACGCTCGTCACCCTAACTTACCCCCATTACCACGCACCCCAAAATGGTCCTTTATAGGGGAAGGGGTACCACATATCCCTTGTTCAAGGTCCTTTCTGGGGGAGGGGGTGAGGGGAGAGAGTAGGGGAAGCACCTTGTCTTGGTCCTGGTCAGAGAGGTACCCTAGTCCTGGTCCTGGTCGGGGGAGGGTGAGAGGGGTACCCCAGTCAGGTCTTAGGACAGGGGTACCTCCACCCCCTCTCTCAGACAGTACCAGGACAGGGGTACCCCCTCCCTCCCTCCCTCCCCTGGCCAGGACCAGGACAGGGGTTACCCCTCACTCCACAAGCCAGGACTAGGACAGGGGAACCCCCGTATGCTTCTTGCGTTGTCACGCAAGAGGACTTTCTTGTTCATTCTTATTTCTTCTTTTTTGCTGTTTGGAATGACCCAGCTGAAGACCGATTTGTTAAAATAATGTTTGAGTTTTATTTAATGAAAATTGAAAACCTTTTGTTGTAATTTTTGTTGGTGTTTCATCGCCTTCTGCAGCCATCTCACCGAACAGCTTTACTACTGGATTGCATGGGAAGAACCTGAACACTCTGTTTTCCATATCTCTTCTATTAAGAGCAATTTCAGAGTTACAAATGAGAAACAAATTGTAGCAGTTTGCTTTAATTCTTACACTCTGCCAATTTTCAGAGTGATGTTTAAATGTCTGCAATTGTTCACACAATCATCAAATATTTATGTAATTGCGAAATCACAAACTTTTTGCTTACATTGAATTGTGTGGCACTTTTGAAAAAGAAATGTTTTGGGCAGAATAAAAACTAATACTAAAATTATTCAGAAATCAGCACAAAGTGTCACATATCCTTAAGTTTCTTTGCTTTTCATAAATAGTTGTTATGGTTTTCATCTGGACACAATATTTTTTCATTACACTCAATTCAGGAATGAATCATAGAGATTCTGTATTCCTCTGACAGTTTTTATTTACTTAAGGTCTGTGCTTTGGTCAAACTGAATACATCTTACGGTCCTTGAGGAATTGTCACATTTATCTAATCATACTCTTCACCAATCCAAATAAAAGTTCCTCTCGCTGGGAAAATTGACACCTTAAATGATCTGAGATGTCTGCACGTCTTTTTGAATAGCTACAATTTAGTTAAGAGATCTACAATGCCAGTTTGAGGAAAGTGTAAGGGCAGATTTGTAACATAATTCGAAAATGTTTATGATTTTTTTTGTAAAAATAACAGCATGCTGTTATATTATGCCAAACTTCTTTGTAGCTTGAAGTTAGAAGGAAAAAAGATCATTATTTGTACCATGTAATTAATGTCACACTACATATATCCAGAAATTGCATTTTCTCTTTCTTGTTGAAAGATTCACAATGCACACTTCAAGTTAGCATCACCAATTTCTGGATGAAAAACCAAGTCTATTCATGACAGTGACATGCAAGTGGTTCGAAAAAATGTAATTGGCATGTTTGGATAAAGGCTACGAGGATAGAAATACACCACATTGTTTGAACTATTTCCAATAAGATTGTTCTTCAGGCGATACAGTCTGAGTAAAAGCATATTTGTGGACTTTTATCAGGGTCACACGTAGAGCTTAACTGTTCCTTAGGCGCCGTGAACAAAATTGACCAAGATCCTTCCGCTTCAATGCGTGGAAATCGAATCAATTGTAAGATTGTCAATTGGCAAAAGTGACCGTCAGTGAAACCAGATCAGAAAGGAACCAAATTCTGCACGAACCTTGTGAACAACTTACTGTATCTTCGTTGATATTTTCAACGTTTTAAAATACTTTTCGAAATTTATTACATTTTTAAAAGATACTATGATTAACTGTGCCCAAAGTGCCTGACTTGCTTGTTTCAAAAAATACCTGGAAATTCCACCAGCTCTCATTAACAAGGTAAAATAGATCAATTAAGATCGTATTCACTTCACATCTTTTCAACAACACCAATTAGCAGCCATCAAAATAGAGAATAAAGCCAGTTATTCTCAATACCCTCTTAATGTCACATCTTAATGCCTAATTGAAGGTATTGACTAAGAAATGTGAAAAATTTCAAGGATTGTGTTGACAAAGTGCATAACCTTGGTCTCTAAAGGTGCGAATATTGAAACTATTATTGTGTTCCCCGTGTCGAGATCAATAGTCAATAATCAATCAATTTTCCATGTTTGACTCTATTTTATGTCTTGCACTTTAAATTCCCTTTGGAGCAAGGAGGAAAGTAGATTTTCACATAGTCGTGACCAACAGAAATCAATAAATGAAACATTTGTCACTTTACAAATAATTTAAATCACAGAAACTTTTTGAATGCAATTATTTGATTATACATTCTTACACATAAAGATCTTAAACAATAAAGCAACCAAAGTCTTGCTAATAGGTCTGTTGCATGGAATGCCACAACCACCATATTGTTTTTAACTTAGCAGTGTCATTATGACATTTATTGCTTACAGGCACCTTGAAAACTTGACATGGCATATCTGCATGTGATAAATTTTAATAAGCAAGGAATCATCTGGGTTCTCAAAGAAACAATAGCCTGGGACTAGGCTGATGTGGTTTAAGTAATTGTTGTTGTGTCATGAAATGAAAGTGTCTGGAATGTTCAGTTAGCATTATTAAGTCAAAAACCCAGCAAATTATGAGAATATAAGGTTTAGAAACTGAACCACTTTATTACATACTTCCCCCTTAAAAAATCTTTTACCTATCAGGGTGTCGGGGCAATGCCTCCACAGGCTTACACCATACAGCTACCAATGATTTGCAGGCCCCGACTCAAGACAGGTTCCAGTAAAAATCTGATCAATTTTAACATTGTCCCAATTTTTAAATCACCCATGGGGACCCCCTCAGTATACTTGTGAAGTTAAGCTTTTAATATATTCCCATATTGAAATACATTTAGAACCATTTTTTGTTGATGATGATTCATCAATATCTAAATTTGGAAGAAATAGTCAACCTTGCACTCCTACCACTTTTACCGCACCACCCTTAGACTGAAACCCCCTGACCCTACAACCCAAAAATTCTTAAAATACCAAAGACAGCAATAGAAATTGAAAACTGGCAAATATACTAAACCCAGATATATCCCTTTTGATGAATTACAAATCATAAAAATTGAAAATTGATCATCCCTGACACACCTAGACCCCCTATACCCTGACACCTCCTAGACTCCTACATCCATGACAGCTTTAGACCCCTACCCTCACAACCCTCCCACATGTACACCCACTGGCAGAGTTTTGTGTAGTTTGGTCACTATACCATGGGCAGGACCACCTAGCCGTCTTATCGAATTTCATGCGACAGACAACAAGTTCTTATAATGTGTTTCCGCTAATGGATTTTAACATAATGTTTACATAAAGTTATTTGAAATATTATCCTGCTCCCCTTTACAAACCATTTTCATTGCTCATCGAAAAATAATTATTATCCACGGGAACAAAATGAGTAACTTTGAGATAGGTTGGAATAAATTGAACGCACTGGAAACAAGCTGTTCTGAACGACATTTCTATTTTCAGAAAGCAGTGAATTTACAGACGATTTCAGCTAGAATTATTCATTCACGTCTTCCTCTGAATCATTGTGTAAAGGTAATACTTAGACCTAAAATGATATTGACTGTCAGATGTTGTGACGCCTAAACGTTTTTTTCCACTTATTTCACATCCCATAACAGAGGATCAAAGGAACTGGAACTCACCATAATCACATACTAAAACATCTTACTTAGGGACTAATAGAGAAAATTGATTAGCTTTCAGGGAGATGCAAATTTCTGTCAGCGAAAGTAATGTTTGGCGGTGGCAATGGTGGTCAGTGATCAACGGGTTTAACCACACAACGCACAAACCAATTACTCCTTTGTAGAAAAATGACATCAATATTGTCATTGTAGATTTCCTATTCAGGGAATTTGTTCTCACTAACTATTTGATTTGAGGCAATTTGCTATCGATTAACTTAGTCAGATAACTGGCTGCTGAAGCTAAAATTAGCCGGATATAAATAAAGCGAAAGAAAACTCTTGCAGGGTCTTTCTTCTCACCACCCTTTTCAATTTCTTTTTCATCATATGAAAATTTCCAAAGAAATTTCAGTTAAGTTGCCATTTCAAAGGCCACAAAACTGAGAACCAGTCGATGCGGTTTCTTAGCATAAAAAAATTTAAACCGTGTTTTAAAGACCCTCCAACACAGCATCAGAAAGGTATTTTTCATGGAACGATGTTTCACAACAACAGCAGGAGGCAGCATTCAGTCTGTTGCATAAAACAGAAAAAAAACTATTAATTGGCTGCAAGGTAATATTTTCGGTCATGTTTGTCCATCTGTCCATCTGTCTCATGGTGCAACGGGACCAGACTCTCAGTTCTCTATCCCGTGGTACAATGGAACCAGAAACCCTTCCCATTCCGTGATGCAGTGCACTGGACCCCCACTCTCCATCCTATGATACAATGTGACAAGGTCCTCTCCTTCATTATCCAATGGGGCAATGGGACTGGACCGCCTCCCACCACTCTTCCATTCATATTGACAAGTGGGCGGATGACCTCAGACTGAAAGGATTTCTTGTTTCTCTTGGTTTCGCGCTTTCGAGGCATCGGAGCTTTTTAAATAGCCATACGATCTGGTTGAAATTGAAAGTTTTTGAAGTCAAATACATCTGCTTTTGTGCGTAATAACAAATCGATGAGAAATACATATCGATCATAATCTTCGAAGGGGCCAAACCCATCACTTGAAGCGATGACAGTAATGTTTGTGGGTGCAAGATTGGCCGCTGATCAAACAGTTTACATACACAATCAGTGCAAATTAATCCTTTGTGCCAAAACAGGCATCAATACTGTCCTTATTTAATTTGCCGTGGAAGTAATTTGTTCTTATTGACTTATTTGATTTATGCCAATTTCATATTGATCAAACAAACATATGAAGAAGTAATAAAGATATTGATCACTGGGGTCTGAGACAAGTCTGATATTAAAACCAACAAGAAGCCCATGGGCTTTATGCAGAGCTGTTGTGACTTAATTATATATTATATTTATTCTTTGGAAGTTTAAAATTTATATTTGTTTCGATAAATGTTCAACTTCTATGGCTTTTACATAGCATCGGCCCCTCGCCTTAATATTATAT
>JBCAUG010565056.1:0-14606 GCA_038406175.1 Haplosyllis leylae | reverse complement strand
AGTTTTGTGTACAGTTTTTGTCACTATTCCATGGGCAGGACCACCTAGTCTTATCGAATTCCATTCGAAAGACAAAATTACGCTTTTGTTTTACCCAAGGTTGGACATTTTGTCTCAGACAAAGTGTTTAGCAAAGATCCTGGAGTCCTAATAAGCCAATCTAGCACATTGCTAAGGATAAAATGACTGCCATTACTATGCACTAACCTCAAAACAGTGTTTACTTTGAGACTATTTGGGTAAAATTTCAGTTTTAATTTGTGTTAGAATAGGAACTATCACCTTACCCTTAGTCTGTATGGGTGTACCAAACCCTTGTATCCAAACATCAGGTTTGGTAAAATTGCACAGACTGCAGGTGTGGTGATAGTTCCTTACAGATGAGTGACACCAATAACAACACTTTAAACCTTTTGACCTGAAGTAGTATTAATTTATGATTGACTCAAAGCGAAAGTGAATTACTAACTAAACTTGGCAATACAATTGGAAATTCTCTGTTAAAGACATTGTGTAGTAACATTAAAATTTGTATAAACAGCCATACATTGTTAAATATTACAGTAACTGTAAAGAGGCATAAGCTTAACATATAAATACAGAAACATAATTGAACAGACATGAGGCAATTTACACTGATCTATTTATTTCAGTGCTAACATTGTAGTCATTGCATAAATAAAATAATTATCTGTGGCTACATTACTGGCCTTTTGTCCTCTTGAATCTTGTTATTAGCATTGTTGAAACTCATGTGCACTGTGCTGTTATCACATTCAATCATTTGATAGTCAACTATACAGGCATATCTGAAGTGCTTGTAATAAGGGAAACTCAGGTGTCACAGACTGGACAATGCACTCAGTGATCTAACTGAAATGGTACACATGAGTAAAATGCTCCCAAGCAGCCAAGCTTAGAGAGCTGAACAGGACACTGATCACATAACATTGACCAGACCAACTACTGCTTCCCATTAGGATGCACCACTTGCACTGTGATAATGTTATTTAAGTAATTGTGAAACTGTATTCTTGGTCCTTAGTTCTTAGACAGCATGTAATCAACACATCAGAAGTACTACCACAATAAATACTATTATAAAGATACCAAAACTATGCTAGTTTGGTTATAATTAAGCAGCAGCTAACATATCATGTGCTACTACTTGGTATGTTCCAACAATTGTGGTATCTACCCACACACACACATTGAACTGTAATGCAGGTTGTAGATCTATCACCGGGAAGTATAACAATCTCACAAAAAGGACTGTTAAAATGATTCAAAGATAAATTCATTTTTAAAGAACCCTCATGCAGTAAATGCTTGTGTGGAAAATAATATTTTTCGTCTCTGGTACATATGTGAAAAAATTCCGCCAAAACCGGCCATAAACCAAAATGTGACAACTTTCTATGAGTCGGCAATATATGTCTGTGTGCTCTGGTGTTTTTAGCTACAATGACGCGACAGGAGAATTCACTGTTCCACCAAGAGGTGATGGTTTGTACTTTTTCTACATTAATTTCTATGCTGACGACGTGAAGATAACTGACTTTGTTGTGCGATTGAACGGAGTGACGGATTTGTGTTATGCTAAAGCTGATATGAACGGCGGTAGCGGCGATAACGGAACACCGTCATGTGGGGCCTTGGCATCGTTGTCAGCAGGTAAGAGATGATTGATTAGGAGTGAAATAAATTTATGGATATGAAAGTGATAGTATTTTAACAGGTCAAATTCAGTTTGACATTCAGGCCGAGTGCCTGGCACGCTGATGAAGTCATGTCTATAAGTTGAAAACAGTTTAACTGAGTAATATTTGTGACATCTGCATTTGCAATATTTATTAATTACATAAAAATACATATATGCTAGCTTTTGTGTCAAATATGTCTTCTGTATGTAAGAAAATGTAGAAGGTCACATAGATATAAAATATAGTAAAATAAAATTGGTATTTTGTCCCCAACACAAACTGCTGACTTTGTGCACACATATGAAATGGGCAATTGCACTTTTCAACTGGACATGAAGTCATCAGCTGGTGCCAGGCAAAACCTTGATATATTTTTATGTATTTACTTGATCCTCTGCATTATTCCATATTTAGCAATAGGAGAAAATTGGGAATTATGCCTGAACCAATCAGTGGTCTTCCATGCTACAACCCTATTCACTAAATCCGCAGAGGTGTGAAACAGAGGATTCAATTGGCCTGTTTGCACGTGATTTCGGCCTCTTAATTCAAAAGAAATCTCCTAATGAAGAACTATTTTAAATATTTGGCACCAAAACCAGCACATATGTTTTGGTGTAATTTATCACAAATGCTGAACACTACAAATATTACACATTGCAATTTTTATATAAGAATATTTCCAACAAATGGGCATGATCATCAATATTTTCCAGAAACTTGGTCAGCATGTCAATTTGAAGCTCGTATTCTTGTTTTATTCTCTGTGTATGTTCTGCAGGAGATGTAGTGAGTGTTGTTTATGTTGCTGGAACTGATGATTTTCCCGTCAACAGTGATACTCGTCCCTACAACACTTTCACTGGATTCAGAATTGCTCCTGAGTAATGCAGTGTATATCAAGATGGAAGTTAATAGAAATGGAAGAATAAAATAATTAAGAAATTTGAAAAAATAAAAAAAATAAACTGCTATTTGTTGAATTTGGAAAAAAGTCTTTTTGTACTTAATTAATTACACCACATCTGTAATTATTTGTTGAAGTAATAGGTAAAATGTTTCATATGTGCTATGGTTACACATATAATAGGAAAACAAACATTGCAGGTGAAATTTGACTTTTAATACACGGGTATCTGTAACAATTTGACTAATTTGGCAAGCCTCACATAAGAAACCTCGAATGTATTGGCAACATGTTTCTTGAAATAAATGAATAATGTGATAAACAACATCATTATGACATAGAATTTGTGTGCTTTGCAGTGGAAATTTCCATCTTTATGTTATGCTGATGACCACTTAATCTCTCCATTTCAAAAGACAAAACATTTGTTGGTTTTGTAAGGTGTGTGAAGTGCATACCTTTCATTGGGTATAAGAGAGTAACTAGGAAGTGAGTTATCATGTGTTTATTCTACTTTGGCTCTACTAGCGGTGCACTCTATATATATACAGGTTATCTTGGACAGCTATAGGCTGTGCCAGTTGTACTCTAGGGTGTGAGCAGAGCCTCATCTGCGCGTGCTAAGGCACATGTCATATCCTGCATGGGGGTCTTATTTGTGACATAAAATGGTAAACTTCTGAAAGTAATTTAGTGTTTTTTGTTTCCTGATTTAGAACTATAATTACCCGTATATTGTAAAGCGCATCCTTTCAATTTTATTTAGTACCAGAGATTTAAGTACATTTAAAACATTATAAGTACGAGTGAAGTGCAAATAATACAAATTGAAAAACATTGTGAGATATGAAAGAAATACATGCAATAAACAATAACACAATTGCAAGTGGTGAAGCACATTGATATTGGCTTCAATTCAAAGTATAAAGTTAGCACTATTTGTAAGATGAATGCTTTTAATCGTGTAGACTACAACAATAATTATCAAAATCCGTATTACGAACCAACATAATGATAAAATAACTCCAAATAATGAGCTATTTGATAAAATAAAGTAGTAAATTACAACAAAAAACAATCATTAGCAAAATTCACTTTACAAACCCAAGATAATGATGTGTTTAAAAGACAAATCAAAGGACTGTTCTTATTGCTGTTGTCATTAGAAATTATTTAGGTTTGACCTTGTTCTTCCATCAATGGATAAATCAAAGAGCAAATCTTAATCAATGATGAAATTTTCCAGGCCGCTGTGTTCAACAAAGACAAACATTGAAATTTTTCAAGCCTCTGTGCTCAAGGAAGACAAACATATGCCATACTGATGTAATGGCTCTGAGTAAAGTTTTGCATACAGGTGTTTTTGAAGATTGCTATCCTCAGAAATCATTCCAAAGGTCCAATAGCTGAAGTTTCAACTTATGAAGATTTGCAACTTTCAGTGGTCAGAAACATTGTAACACTGCATAGTTGCTATTTCCAAGTCATTTTAAAGTCATGGAAGTGTTGAAGAATCATCTCTCATAGATAGCTGAAAGTTTTGACTATCTGCATTATGATTTGAGGAAAGATGATTAGGTCAGTTTGGGTACCTGTGGTACAGAAAAGTAAACATTATTATATAATCTCAGTTTTATAAGCCCTGTTATAATTCTCTAATTATCATAATAGAATTAATTTGACAAAATCTTATTTTCTACAGCTAATCTTAATTCTAAACTTATGTTGTAATCTTATTTTTGTAACATTCATAACCACTTGTTGTTCTTGAACATAAAAATAATATTATTTACAAGAAATGGTTTGGCTACAATCTGAAGAATATAATTAATCCTAAATGTTCTGTGAATGTCTGCCATTGTGTCAACAAAAGAAAGTATATGTATGACCCAACAAGTTACACACTACATTCTGTGTCCTATAGTTATTACAAGAAACCTGCAATTTTGATGTCAAAGTCCATCATGGATATGCTTATTTCTTCACATGCAAAGTGTTTTCATATAAAGTAAGAAATAGATTATTAACCTCCTCGTCTATATAGGATCAAATAACAAAGAGTTACAATCTAAATAAGCAACAAATAAAACTGTGCTGACTAATAATACAAAATGGTGTATAAACTTGTATTGTAACAAGCTTTACACGACATGCAGGTATATGACCGGGATTCTTATTCTTAAACTATATCAAAATGACTATCGGTGGTAACAACAGTTAACACTAATATTGAAGCATTAAATGAAAATATTAAAAGACTTGATTAAAACTGTACAATCCTCCTATTGGCGACAAAGATATTGGAATTCCATTAAACAACATAATACGATTAGGTGTTATCCTGTAAGGATACTGTGTGCCTATAATGTCTATTGTTTCTTATTATTGTTTAAAATCTTGCCATCAGTCATGAAGGGAATTCCAAACAGCATCTTAGAAATTCCTTTTTCATTAGCATGTCTGTATCTCCATACATTCTGCTTGGATTGCTTGGATCAAACAATGTATGTGGAGATTAGGATCCTACATTTGATAGCATGTTTGAAGTGTACTATTCTGCAGTACCATAAAAATAGTGTGACAATGGTAAACTATCACCTGATTCATCCAGATGAATAATATTGAAATCTAAGCTCTGAAGCATGTACAATGGGAAAGAAAGTGTGGTTTCAAACAACTTGTTGAGATAGTGGATGTTGAGTTCTTCAACTTCAATTACTCCAATTACCATGAAGCGTCAAGTTCTTTAAATTCAACTACTCATGCAAGTTAAGTATTAGTTATGATTATTATTTCAGATTTAGAAGCTTTAATTAGTTTTAACATTATTCTTATAACTTTTTTTTCATGAAATGCAGGTAATCCTTCTTTTTTAGCAGAGCTGTTTTAACAGCTTTGCTCTTTAAGTGGGAAATATTTTTTGCTGAAATCTCACGATTTCTCTCAATTATTGAGAGATTTGAAGGAATGGAACCTTCTGATTGGCTGAGAGAGGTGGTCACATGACTTGGCAGTGATATTTGGGGTGGACATGACGAGTTTGGTCGTTTCCATGTGGAAACAACAGCTCTGCATGAAGCCTACTGGCTTCCTTGTTGATTATGTGGCCAATTGCAATTTGCTGGGTTGTTAAGTGCTGATTTTTTAGGTTTTTTGACATATCACAAAATTTCTGAAATTTTAGAACAATGAGTATTTGGAATTTTGACCCATAAATTGGCATGAGGGTGTCAATTTATCTCACTTGGCAGAAAAAAAATTCAGAATCTTTTTCCTTGGTTGGCCTCAGAGAAATGACCATTTGAGTAATTTTTTGGCCAGTGAACAAATTGTCTGTTTATGGCATGGAGGGTCAATGACAGGGGTGCACACTCATTGATGATTTGTAGAGGACCTTCTTAGCTACTAAACACCACCTTTTGAGAGTTTTTCTGATTGACAGTTTTCTCATAAATCAATAAAATGTAAAATTTCATTCATGGGACACTAAATATCATACCTGGGTTGGAAGGTCAAAAATGATATAAGTGGTAAATCTAAGGATGCAATAAGAGTTTGTAATGTCAAATTGAGATCATCTTTAGGAGGCACTAATGGAGCACATTTCTATAAAATCATAGGTTAATAGCTTGTAGCATCAAGTGATTTGAATTTTTTAAACAGTGTTACAGGACACCTTTGTGTACCTCTTTTGTACAGATTTTGACCAATACTTAATAGATCTAGATGAAGCACATGGGTTTATACATGTCACAGGTTCACACTGCTATATCTTACTTCATACTGCATGGAGTCTCTATGATTATTATTGCTGATTTATGTTGATTAGCAGGTTTGGTGATTGTTATAAATGCAATTTTTTAATATTTTATGTCTCTTCATGTTCACAAGTTGAGCATGTTGACACGTAACCTAACTCAGTTTGGATACTTCTAGGACAAGTTGGAGACATCCTTTGGCACAAAATTGCTTCTAATTATTGCCTATTAATAGTGACATTAATTGGAATTTTATGTGCTAAGAATGCTGAGTAATTGGAGCTTGAAAATTCAAAGTGAAGGTCAAGGATGCCTGCCATGTTGACAAGTTGAGCATATTGACATGTAACCTAGTTCAGTTTGGTTACTTCTAGGGGGGAGTTGGTAAAATCCTTTTACACAAAAGTACATATGATTATGGTCTATTAATAGCAACATAAATTGGAATTTTATGTGCTTAGAGCACCCAGTAATTTAAGTTTAAAAATCTTATCCACAAATATCTCATTTAATTCAAGCCATCATGGAATTATCACTGTACAAACAATTAGTACACATCAATATCTATGTCCTGTAATATTTTGGTAAAGATCCATGCAGTATTGAAGAAGTTATACCATGTGTGCCCCATCACCCATATGCCCCATGCATTATCCATGCAGTATTAATAAGTTACCCATATGCCCATTGCCCATGTGCTCATTTCCCATGTGCCATATCACCCATGGGTCTCATCCCCCATGTGCCCCAAATCACAAAAGATGTCAAATTGTCAAAACATGTCAAGAAATCAAACATCTGGACTATGGAAGAGGTTCACAAAAATAAATCAACATAATGAGGTTCATGCATATTGATGTCAATTTTGATGTCACATGATGGTCACCAAAAATGCCCAAAATGTCTCCAGAAAGTATTTTTGTCCAATTTTTATGACCTTCATATGTGATGTCAAAATTGACATCAATGTGTCTGAACATCATCGTGTCATTTTATTTTTTCGTGAACCTCCTCCACAGTCCAGGTATTTGTTTTTTTACACTTGACATCTTTTTGACAATTTAACATCTTTTGATAAATTGACATCTTTTTGACAACTTGACATCTTTTTAAAATTTTGACAAATGATTGGTAACTAAAACACTTAAGCCCATCACAGGGCTATTTTTGGATTTAGTTAAAGATGGGTTGGTATAGTCTATATGATAGGCCAATTTTTAAACGATGCAATCTACTTGAGGGGTCCCCTGCACACTGTTTATTTGATATTCCTGTAAGCTGTTTATTTGATATGTTTACTTTTTAAACACATTTATAATAGATTAAAAGATAAGTAGCACTCACTTATTTGATAAAGATGTAATCTGTAAGTGAAGCCCATGGTGCTCTACATGACCTATCTTGGATATTTGAATCCATGATGAATTGGTTGTTTGGTATGTCATTAAGTACCAATTTTTTTAAATCTGGAATTTGAAAAAGTCCAATTATAGGATGTTCATATTTTAAATTACTTGTTGCAAATTGGCATAAAGGTATAAAAACATTGTTCAGGATAGAATTTTTGTTTATGGCTATTTGAGTAATTTTTGACATTTTTGGGTTTGTTTGTCTGTTTATGGCAGGAGGTGTCAATAATTAGGAGACAGTATATATGGTTTTGTTTGCGGAGGCTCTATTAGAATAACTAAGGGTATATTTTGTTTTTGACAATGATGAATCATGGCCATTCAAGTAATTTCCAACATTGGGCATAAGGGTTCATGATAGGCATTGCATGTCAGTGAATGGTAGTGATGAAATGAAAATATGGTTTTAGAACATTGTCAGTGGAACTTTCATGGTTGGTTTTAAATTTTGACAGATTCTGATGAAACATTAAGTATGCTGTGGATATGTGAAAATAAATTTTGTCACTTATAAAGACATAAAATACATTAATGAATAAACGTTAACTTTGAACAACAAACAAATATTAAAAATTATTAAAAAAGTACTCTTTAGTTTCTCAATGCAGGCAAACTTATTTTATTTGTGGCTTTATTAACTTTGAATTTTAGCTTATTCTATTCATAATTTATTTTGATGAGAAATTACACAAAAATGCCAATATTGCTAACTTTGGGTATTCGTCAAAAACTCGAATGAACGTGACATTAGTATGTTGAGGGGAATGAATTCATTTGTGTGTATATAGTCATGAATAGACCAGTCACATTAAATTGATTACATGTGGCATAAAAAGTATGAATTTTTATGTTAGTCGTGTGCCCAATTATTACAAGGATCTTCAGGACAATGGATTTATTGCACAAAATTAAATAATCCGGATGAATAACGAGCGCATAAACTTTATTGACGAAATTGTTTCTCTTGTTGTGCAACCCGTAGTGAGAACATTAGGTTTAATATTTATTAATTGTTTAATTATTATTAATATTATTAATTAATTATTAATTGTCATGAGAAGTGACAAATGTTGAACTATTCGGAGTGGGTTTTTACAGAAGTAGCGAGGCTCTGTGGTTCCATGAAGTGCTACTTGTGCGTGTAGTGTTAGCTTTACCTCCCGTGGACAGTGACTACCTCTCCTCATCCAACTGATTAACAACAATGTTCCACATCTGTACAGGGACTGTTACACAAGACTTGTCTGCTCATCCATGCATCAACTGACTCAGAAAGTCACTCTCTGTAAGGGGGCAAATGTTTTCATCATCATCCATCCATCATGGTCTCAGTCTTCTTTCATCTAGTTATTATATCCTGAGTCTTTGACACCCCCACCCCTCTTTGTGCCGAAGCGGAAAATCCGCTTTAAAGTTTTTAGCTTTTATGGGTGATATTGGACCGTGAAATGAGCTGCTAGCCACAAGACGGACAGTGGCCTGTATCAGTGACCAGTGTGTAATGAGACGAGAGACACTTTCCCTCTGATGTTCAGACTCATCATTGTTATGGTCAGACACAAGCTGTTCTCCAGCAGGGCTCCATCCACTACTTCCACTTCCTCCGCTAACACACTTAGTAGGAGGATATCAGCTCGTCATTATAAAACTTCTGGTTCTGCTGTGCAATCTCCAGATTCAGTTTCAAGGCGAATGGTCCCATCTACTTACTTATCTGTTTTGTTGCTGAAGGAACCTTTTTCCATTCGGGTACGCGTGATATATTCTCAACAATGTTCAGGTAGTTGTTCTTCGAAGTCTCTAGTTTGGAATTTTGTTCAAGATTTACTTCTCTTGAAACTATCTGTATTGTGTCATAACTGTCCGGATCTAAATGAAAAGTTATCCATTTGCAAAGAAATTAAAAGTTAAAAATAATTTCCGGATGAATAAGTTTTGAGTCACGCATGCATTCAATGGTAAAAAAAAAGAAAAAGAAATTTTTCGGACATTAAAAACCAGAAATAATTTGGACACGAGTTGAATATTTTGATAAAAGTGTGTAGGTACATGAAACAAATTTGTGGAAATCGAAAGTGGATGGATTTTCTTGAGATCTTGGTCGATGAGCTGTTCAATAGATTTAAGTCGTGCATGACCGAGTCCCGATCAATTTGGCCGATCATCTGTAGCTTCATTCCTAAACCGGACTCGTTGCCAAGAGAACTTCTGTCGCACTAAATCCACCGCTTTATATTGATTTCATGCGCCTTTTGTTTTCCCCTTTGAAATGTACTTTCATTGAAACTATCCACAAATGGAAGGCATAACACAATACTCGGTTTGCCATGGACGTAACGGCATTTTGTGCTGTTTCTAGAAGAGTGAAATCACAGTAAACTGGACTTTGTTATTAAACACTGGATCTATATCCTTTGGTACATTGAATCGGATATGTTGCACGCCTTTAGGTTCAGTTCACAAGTTATATTATCATGAAAAACAATTGTATATTATCAGGTGGCCTTCTTTATTGTACCTGGGAGGGAGACCTTACAGTTTATTAATAATAAAGTTTTATCGTCTATTCTTGGTAAACCACCCGAACGAAGTCCTGACACGGGAAGTGATCTTCCTTGTGCCCAGTTTCCGTCTGTAGACTACATAAAGTTTAATATAGAAAACTAGTAGAGTAAAAAATATACAAGGCAATCTTATCTACATCTGCTAATTTAATAAGCTCTAGGAAAGACTTGAATTCCGATATGTTACAAACATGTGTTTCAAGTTGTTTTTTTTACATAATTAATTGATTTAATTTTTAAAGATATAGTATATCATTTGAAATACCAGCGCTTACTTTACCATTTTGCCTTTGGAAGACGATTAAACACATAGCAGGTAATTTTGTCTTCAAATATGAAATCAATCTTTTTTGTTAAAGTTTTTGGATATCGTTATTTGCACCGTGACATATTATTTTTAACAAAGAGGGACGTAATTAAACCGTGAGTAATTAGTTCTGGTATTTAGTACACAATAAGTTAGAGATGTTGACATTGACATCAAATTAGTCTTTTCTTATTTTTCAGTTTTGTGGTGCATGAAGTGTTATTTAAAATTCGTCCTCATTTTTCACTTTCCTATTTTGACAGTGAGTTCTACTAGTATCAGTTTTACCAAATGTAATCAGTCGTTGACAATGCTGCATTGATGATAACAATTTGTTTTTGTTCACAAGAACATTGCTAAAATGTTCTCGATTACAGTGGTTAATTCTGATATGATTAATTCGTGAAACGTTTCATTTTGTGAGCAACAATTACAATTTGTTTCAAAAGTACGCAGGAAAAATATAAAAGTTTCCAGTCAAAACTTTTCTATTGCTGCTGGTTTGCCACTGACAGCCCTGTTGTGCAGTTTAGGTGATTGCTGCCTGTAGGTTTTAATTAAATGTTTTGTTACTGAACACCGTATCAACGTAATCATTTAGCTTTATACTCCTGTGTGACATATGAACATCCGATTTAAACTACGTTTATTTACAAATGACAATGGTTTGATGACGTTCAGGTAGCGTGTCAAGTGGTCCATGATGGTTTTTAGAGGGTTCCCCCCGTGGATTTGGAATTAAAACCCAGCAAGGGACATAAAGTTTTTTAAACCTACCATATAACCATTTATTTAGTCATGCAATATACTGCTCACACAGACATTCCGTAAAGGTTAGTTTTAATCAGATTACAGGAGTATTTTATAGACGCAAAAACTTTAGTCTGAGCAATCGGCTGTAATCAGCTCTAATTTAATTAAGTCTGAATTTAGATAATGAATGTCAAGGTATCATAGCTCAGTTTACATGTGTATGTTGGGTGCACCTTGAATTTGTTTTCAGAAACTAAAGGAGAACACTTTAAAATGACCAACATCCATGCTTAATTAATTCCTGATTAATTAACCAATGTTATACATGTTTATCGCAATCGACATTTTCGTAAATAACCAACAACACAATATTGACATATCTGTCAACTGCTAATTTTGTTACCTTAAATCACAGCCTTCTAAAATTTTGAAGAATGAAAGTCATTAATACACTGATTAATAATTGCACATTATGGAACTGATGCTTCCTTTGCACAACTAATAATGCCTCCTAAATTGAAACACAAAATTGACAGATATGTCAATATTGTAAATGTTGTGTTATTTACGAAAAACACGAATGGCACTACTGAGCTGCATTTTCATTTCTTCAAAAATTAACGCTCAAAACAAAAACTACTTCACAGTATTTTCAGCAGATTGACAGCTTGTGCAATATGACATTGGAAAGTAGAACTTTAATTACACACATTCAGTTACTACTGTCCCGAAAATGGTGGGTGATTTTCAAAATGAGCAATCCACAATTACAGAGTAGCATCTTGGTTAATTTGAGGATAACTATTGAAGGGGAGGTTTTGTTGTCATGAGTTTTCTATGACCACCTGTCAAAGTGGCCCCTCGGTCTGTTAGACTCGGTGACTAGATCTACTGAACAGTTGTGACAGTCAGAGAATCACACCTCACAGTAATAATATCCCTGATTGCCGCACATACTCAATTAAGTAGATTAAGTCGGGTTGGGTTGAGGGACTAGGCCTCTATAATTCGGACTGTGATGCTATATGCTGATTTCCCCTGCGACCAAGCTGGGGATGATTGCACATCTGAGGTTGCTGATACAGTGTTCAGGTTTGAGATCATTGCAGATGTACAAAGGATATAGATCTGTGGCAAAAACAATATGATCTATGTTGAGTGAACCATTCTCTTCAGGAACTCAGGCAATTTAATAACGGCTGTCGGTCAAGTTTTCTTTAAGAAACATTTTTTAGTCCAATTGTGTTGAAGAAGTGTCTCATGAAAGTAATTTACACTTGCCATGAAGTTCACTCAAAAGTATCTGGTCTACAAGGAAGTGACGTAGCAATAGGGATAAAAATCAAGGAGTGAAGAATTCCACTTTGGTGACTTGTTAATGTGCAAGTCTAAACTTAATTCATTATCAAACTTGTACAAGTCTAAACTTAATTCATTACCAGACTTGTGCAAGTCTAAACTTTATTCATTACCAGACCTGTGCAAGTCTAAACTTTATTCATTACCAGACTTGTGCAAGTCTGAGCCAAATTCATTAGCAGACTTGTGCAAGGCTAAACTTAATTCATTATCAGATTTGTGCAAGTCTAAACTTAATTCATTACCAGACTTCTGCAAGTCTAAACTTAATACATTTCTAGACTTGTGCAAGTCTAAACTTAATTTATTACCAGACTTGTGCAAGTCTAATATCCCCTCCACCCAAGCTCCAAGTTTTCCAATGTTCATTTCAATCTCCCCCCTTCCATTTCTGAGGTTTATTTCAATCTCACCTTGCATGGGTTCAATCTCACCTCACATGCTCCCCTCCATGTGAAAATAATATCTTTCACCTCGTGTGGAAAAATTCTCCAAAAAGTCATGAAGCAACTCTGTTTCCATAAATAAGGTAACTCTCTACGAGTCACCAATAAGCGTGAATAGTTCTTTAGTCAGGAAAAATGAAAAAAAAAAATGTCAAAACTGTCCATGTACTGGGCGCTTCCTTAAGACAGAGATTGTACTATGTGCAAGAACTTTGTATGACGCAAAAATGTTCAGTTTTAATTTTTAAAAACAGTTGACGGATTTCCAAGTTGAATTCCATGAATATGTGACCGCAACCCAAGGTATACCAGAGGCTATTTAAGGCCTTGAAATTGCTTGCAGCTATTTCATGTACTTCTTTAGTCAGACATAATGACAGAACTCCAAGGCCAGCATATGTGCAACGTTGTCTAGAAATAACCACAGCTTCTGGTCATGCTTTCAGCAAGTTTATTTTTAAAATATCCAGTTTTCTTTCTGGGAATAAAATAAAATGTTAAAAAATTTGAACTCTAATTGGGAGCTGAAATGTAATAAAGCTTTTGGGGCTACATTGCTGGTTGGGACCTTGTGTCCTGTGAGAAATTAAGACTAGATTGCCTGTTTAAAATAATTCAGTTTCATAATTTCAAAGGAAATTTATTGGCGGATTCAAAGATTTATTTAATTACAAATTCAGTTTGGTTTGATTTGTATGGACTTTTGAATGACAAATCAAAAAGTATTCATTAGTCATTTCAGGTCAAACATTTCAAACATTCCAAATTTTTTTAGAATCAAGGATGGCTAAAAGTGATAAACCTAGTCTGCCTCCTTTTAAAGAAGAGCCAGTTTCCAGCTCTATTTCAAAAGCCTGGGTCCTACTGGCAGAAGGGGCTATCATGATTGCAGGCAATTTAGCGCATCTGCAACAATATGGCGAGTTTTGTGCCCCCTCTCTATGGGACTCTAGTTCTCGTTCACTCGATATCTCCATTGAATTGATGAACCTCATGATCGTACTCACACCCAAATGCCTCTCAATCACCAAATTAAACTTGATCTACACTTTCTTTACCTTCTGTATACTGCGCCTTTATATTCCATTCTTTGTGTGCCTTTTTTTACATAGAACCAACCTGGCTCAGGTTTCCAGATGCTTTTCGTTGTACCAGTACCAGTGGTGAAAGCAGTTTTAAGAGTCTCTTAGTTTAACATATATGCTTCAGTTTGGAGAGGTCGTTGTAAAATTAAACATATTCAGCCGGTGCAAATCCCATTAACCCGAAGTTTTAATCACTATTTCTATGATTTTTCATGCATATTTGTAACAGGTTGCGAACAAACTATTGCGAATTCTGAGGAGAGGAGCGAAACCGTTACTGTATTTGGCTTCCGTTGGGCCAAAGAGCGACTTTCC
>JBCAUG010564945.1:0-14607 GCA_038406175.1 Haplosyllis leylae | reverse complement strand
CTCATTAATATTCGGCGGGAGGGTAAAATGTCAAGGAATATGGCCGCATTGTACGGGAATCGGGTAAACTCGTCCTCGTACTCGTTACTCGTACACATCGTGTGGGCCTCCTCTACAATATCTAATTCTAACATTTGCCCCTCTGGGATCCAAGGGTTTTCTTGATTTCATATCTTCCATTCATTAGTGGATCTAGACAGGCGCCCCCGGTACCCACCCCCCCCCCCAACCACGTTAGTCTGATTGCCAAGCACCAGCATGTAAACAATCTGCCAACCGGAAGTTCATTTGTTTACGTTTATTACGCATGCGCAGCACCATGAGATATTTGCAAAGAAACTGAGAACAAACAATGAAAGCTAAATAATTGGCATTATCTACGAGAAAATGATAGAAGTTTCAATTTTGTAACAGTCCGCTTATTAGATCAAGTCCCATAGAACAATGCTGGATCTTGAAGTTCAACCAGAGAGGTCTCTAGGAAACGAACAATGGGAGTTTATTTTGGGTGAGTTGTTCAGAAATAGATGTTAACGTCGTCATTTCCATTCTTTCCCGCCTTCGATTAAATTATCTCGTCTTCGATAAGTCGAAATACATTTAGCAAAGGAAAGTAAGTCCTAAATCTTTATTGATTAGTATTTAACGCCACTATAAAATAATCTGAGAGACCAGCCTATTGGACAGAGACAATAGCAATTTCGATGTCTGATCTCGGGTCAAGGTCGAAAAACAACCATCAGCTGATCAACTTGAATGTGCAGTTTGTTATTTAGATATGACACAAGCGCATGAAGGGTACAGTGCATTTGACATTGATCGTACTCGTTGACGGTGAATCCACGGCCGTGGGAGCTCCCTTTTCCTCTTACGCTGCTATGTAACCCACGGCCGTGGATTCATCGTCAGCGAGTACGATCATTGTTCATCGTACTTGGTGACGGACCGGTTACGATCATACTCGTTGACGGTGAATCCATGGCTGCAGGCTACGTAACACCTATCCAAAACAACCATCATTGCTCCTCCCACTCCAAATGGCCTTGAGAGAATAGATCATTTAGGGCTGTGGCTTTTAGAGTTGAACCTGTGACCTTGTAGAATTAACAAATGAGCTTGATGATCTTGTGATTTTTTAATTTTTGCCACACCCCAAATGATCTCATCTCTCAAGGCCATTTGGAGTGGGAGGAGAAATGACAGTTGTTTTGGGTAGGTGTTAGATAACCTGTGGCCATGGATTCACCATCAACAAGTACGATCTACATAACTATGATCATACTGGGGACAGATGGTTCATGGTGACATAACAGGCATTGTTTATTTACATTGACCAGTTTCTAAATTGTGCTAATTATTTTATCATATGACCTTGAGCTGATCAATCAGATTCTGCAAAATGCATGAATTTTCAAAAGGGGGTGTTTACTTTGTCAAATTGATTGGTTCTGATTTGTTGTCTTGAGGTCATATGATAAAATGATTTGTATAAATCATTATATGTTATATAATCATCACTGCAGACCACAGCTTGCCAAATATGATCTAGGGATCATACTCGTTGATGGTGAATCCACGGTAGCAGGTTATGAAACACCTACCCAAAAGAACTGTAATTACTCCTCCCACTCCAAATGGTTTTGAGAAATGAACCTGTGACCTTGTCAAATGAGATCATTTAGGGGTGTGGCAAATATATGAAATTATAAGATCATCAAGCTCATTTGCTAATTCTACAAGGTCACAGGTTCATCTGTCAAAGCCACACCCCTAAATGACCTCATCTCTCAAGGTCATTTGTAGTAGGAGGAGCAAAGACAGTTGTTTTAGGTAGGTGTTACATAACCCCTGGCCATGGATTCACCGTGAACGAGTACGATCATTAAACTTAACTAGAAATAAAAACCATCCGATGGAAATATGTATAAGATATCCAACTTTGAAAACAGAAAGAAAGACACATTTATCAGATCAGACATAACCCTTTGCACCATACTGTTCCACAGTGTACTGTTTTCAGAAAATATCATCACGTAGAATTCAACTAACATAAGTTTAATCAAACAACAATCATTCCTTTTCTTTTAACTCACGAGGTCTTATACAGATAACTTCTTTCATTGAGCGCAAAATTATAACCAGTCTTTATTCTTTCCATAGAAGCAGCGCTCTTTGCCAGCCGAGATCTCAATTCAGTAATGAAAAATTTACAAACTGAAAACAAAAATTGAAACACCCCCTGTACATTACGTCAGGAAAGAGAAGAAACCCACTTTCACACGATTTTTTTAACACTATCCCTTGAAGTTCTCGAAAAACAAAATAAAACAGCCTCCCATTAACATTACGAGGCAATACCGACGGCGGATCCCGGAACTGACCTTGCTGGGAAGGGGGGGGGGGGTTTCACCTGGTCAGAGTACCCACTCCCTCTTTCAGGCAGGACCAGGACAGGATGCACCCTGCCCCACATCCCCCTTGCCCCCTCCCCCGGGCAACCACAGGACAGGATGTACCTTACCCCCTTCCCCCTCCCCTGTGAACAAACAAACACATGTGAAACACGTACCACGTACGTAGTCGGTAAATATGCGTGTTCGTTGAAATCAAATATTTTAGTTTCATTTATTGGGCAAACCGACAACATCGGATTCAACGAAGCGTGATGCGGTAGATTCAAGCCTGTGGTTATTTAACACGTCACTCAAATCAAAAATACTTCCTCATCAAGAACTTAGTTAGAGCCACTAACGATAAACAGTACTAGTAACCGCATAAATGCAAGTGTTTAAATTCTATTGCCTGAAATTAATTGGGTACAGCACCAAATGCCACAAATTAGTCTACCTTATTCTCGCTGCTTTGTTTCTGAACTAAATATAGTTCGACAGTAACACTATTCCAATCGACATGTGCAATCTTCCAGAAAATGTAAATATGTATGGTCCCTGTAGCAGATTTATCCACTAGGGGCCCATACTATGCTGGACTTACTTCCTAAGTTAAAAAATGACCCCAAAATCCCTTTGTCTGGGGTGGGGGGGGGGGTGGTGGTGACCTTTGCAACTTTTGTTCCTCAGTTCATATGTGACAAAATCCCAAATTTCATTTAGTCCGTGGAGGGGGTTGTTAACTTACTTTCTCACTTGTGTATCCAAGTTAAAAACTGACCAAATCCCAAGGTGTTTCATGTCGGGTGTCCGGGGGGGGGGATATGCAATAAAAAAGAAATTGCCTATATCCGGGGACCATCTTGAGCCCCATCTCGTTTACGCACTGTTGATACTCAATATAATTTTCAAAATAAAAATGTATGTGCACATAAAAGCGTAGAAAATAAAAAATCCAGATTTACCTTCACAAGGAGACGGCTCCCTTTTCTTGGGGTCTGTAGTAGTGTAGGGATCGTAAGGTTCATCGTCGTCATCGTCACGTGCCTGCGATACCTGCAGAATGAAGAGACACACCAATGGAAACAAACGCATCTTCTAAAATCAACACAGCAGTCTATATTCCTCGAATATCAGTACCAAACTGTGCTGATTGTTTTCCTTCAGTGCTTCAAGCATGGCAGCTTAACCTTTAACCCCATGACTTGTACCAATCAAAACTCTGTACTTTGGAGCACGTGATTGGTTGCCAGAAACCGGAAACTACAGCCGTGTTGACTGACCAGAGTCCACGGATATTTGAAAGTCTAAATATCTTGTTTTATAGAAAACTAAAAGGTATTTAAGTAGTAAAAACATGTAATAAATATCATTTAGAAATATTGTACCACGTTTGATAGCTTTTTGAAGCGTAGATTTCGAATAATCCTTTGTTAAAATGTAAAGGGAACTAGTCATGGGCGATAATGTAGCTTCAGATGGTATGTGTGGGTGTGTCATCCACAAGGAAGTGATAATTTGTCTAGTATTTTGGAACAGATATCATCTTCTAAGCTTTGGCCTTCAAAGAAATAGAAGCAGAACCCAGTTTCGACTATATTTGGTTCTTAAATTTCAGAGGTTTCATCAATTTATTGAATATCCTAGGACAATGCCTCCACAGAAGTTCAGCTTTGGTATTGCACCAATTACCTGTCATGCCTTCAATCGGGATCGAACTCGTAAGTTTATCGCATCATGACATTTATTAGAGCCTAAGTAGCTTAGGCTTATTATAGTAAACGGAAAAGCTATTTGAATTCATACCATCTAATCCCATAGCAAATGTAAACAACTCAGACGATACCTTTTATATTATTATATATCCTTGTTTCGGACACCATGACAACGTTATGAAATCCTTGATATTTTAGAACTGGCGCTCTCCCAGAATAACCACGAAGTTCAGATTTATAAATTTACGGGTGGAAAATGGGAAAAAACCTGCACCCTGGATGAACACGTGCAACGAGTAAATGGAATTGATTGGGCACCAAATAGTAACCGGATCGTAACATGTGGAGCGGTATGATGGTTACATCAACAATAAAAATTATCCAATAATTAGGGCAACAAGCGCTCAGAATATTGTTTGGAATTCGGTGTTAATGAAGTCACTCCTTTTAATTTCTTTCGTAGGACCGTAACGCTTACGTTTGGACAGAACAGGGTGGAACGTGGAAACCTACGCTCGTGATCTTAAGAATCAATCGGGCAGCTACATGTGTGAAGTGGTCGCCCTTAGGTATGACAATTTTTAGCCAGTCGAGAAAATTAAATATAAAATTAGATGTGTTAAACAAAAGAATTGACTTACGCAATGCGAAATACATGAATTCCGTAACATCAGCTCTTGTGTCATTTACGGCATCGAAACTAGTTTCTGTCGACAAAGTCAGTAAAAATAGTTTGACGATGTCGATAAACTGTTAGAATAAGCATTTGTACAAAAACGTGTGCTTTCGTAATTTACCTCTCCAGAAAATAAGTTTGCCGTTGGGAGTGGAGCACGCTTAATATCAGTGTGTTATTTTGAGCAAGAGAATGATTGGTGGGTCAGCAAGCACATCAAAAAGCCTCTTCGTTCAACTGTTACGAGGTGATTCATTGTTCCGCTTTTATCTTATTTTCTTTGACATTTTTTGATTTAAAGAATTCCCATAAGTTCCAACTTTTGTTTGTGAAATATTTAAACACTAAAGATCATGTGCATATTTGTTTCAGCCTTGACTGGCACCCAAATAACGTTCTGCTGGCTTCGGGTTCAAGCGATTTCAAGGCCAGAGTATTTTCTGCTTACATCAAGGAGGTGGACGAAAAACCTGCATCGACCAACTGGGGCAAGAAAATGACTTTTGGAAATATGATGGCAGAGTACTCCAATGGTGGCGGTGAGAAAAAATTGAAAGGATTTAATTTGAAGTGTATTCGTTAAAATGTTCTCACCACTTGGGAGGAACGTAAACGACCAAACGCTTTTTTCAATCAGTCCATTTCGATTTTGCATTTGTCCTGTTTACATTTCAGGTGGTTGGGTTCATTGTGTATCATTTTCACATGATGGCGAAAAACTTGGCTGGGTGGGCCATGATTCTAGTGTCTCGGTTGTGAACGCTCAAAAGCAAAAGTAAGAACAGTTTTGTTTGTCATGTCAACAAAAACACATTTTCGTCCAATCTGTAGTCAGTTCGCCATGCATTTTGTGTGAAGGGTGTTCTCATGCTGTGTTTTTTTTTACTGTAGAATGGCCACGGCAAAGACGTTTTATTTGCCATTTGTGACCTGCCTTTTTGTGGCAAACAGTAGTTTGTTGGTTGCTGTAAGTACATTTTAGAAATTTAGTATCCAATTTGTATCGATTGAAAACAAGTAAATACTTGTCAAAAATTTTTTATACATCTTTTTGTATTATAGGGACACGATTGCTGTCCGATGATGTTCACATATGATGGCGGGGACAACATAAGCTTCAGCTGTAAACTGGATGAAGAAAAACAGGCTGCACAGACTAAATTCTCGTAAGTTAAAGCCGATTCTGTTTTTTCATCCGAAAAGTGTTCCATTTGTACACAGATAATACCCGTAGCAGGTCATTCCGTATGATCCAAGGGTACAAATAACACTGGGATTTGGTTAGTTGGACGATGCTCGGAAATCTTTCCTTTGCAGTGCCATCGCTCATTTCAAGAACTTGGACAGCAAAGCCCAGACCGCCGAGGAAAACATGACTCAACTGAATACAAATCATCAAAATACCATCACGTAAGTATATTTTTCCGTCGAGGTGTAGCAATCGACGGTAGCGACTGCAGCCCCTGTAAAACTATATAAATATTTGTAAAATCTACCCACCATTAAATATTGATAAGGTTGGAGGTGTTTGGTTATGCCAAGGTCTCAGTTGCATTCGTTACATCAAACCGTTATTTCATCACAGGCAACTGTCAATTCACTCTGGCAACAAGGCGTCAGTAGGGAAGTTTGTCACGTCAGGCATTGATGCCCAGCTTATCCTTTGGGATATGAAGGTAAGTTGGTAGAATGTCCACACTGAATCCGGACAACAACAGCTTTTTGAGTTTGTGCCTAATTCCATTTTCTGTTGTTGTTTTTTTTTTTCAAACTTTCAGTCACTGGAATCATCCATCGCCGGACTTCGTATTCAGTAGAAGGGTGTTCTGAAGATCACCCAGTGTAATCAAAGAAAGAACTTGTAGAAAGATCTAAGATTTACTGAGTACCTTTATTCAAGTAAGGCACGTCTACATGATAGAACAAAGAGTTAAAATTATCAAATTAAAAAATTGTACACCGTTCTAAAACATACCTGGATCTTTTAAGATCTTGAGAAAATAAATTGATGAAAACTTCTTCAAACACGATTGCTTTGATCAGAAAACGCGCAACTTCAACGTCAGTACTCCTATTCTTCACAATATACTCTGTTTTGCAAGGATTTCCAACTGAATCAGATGATGAATGAGTGGAAAATATGCCTTGCATTTGATATCACAATTCTTAGTGACTTCCTCGTAGGACTTTCCCGTAAGAACAGCTTCCTTGACGGCGTGATGAATAACCACAAACTGTTCACCAAGCTCAGTCTCCAAAGTAGCACACAACGCTTCCACATTCTGGTAAACCGTCTCCATATTTAAACAACAATGTTCGAAGAGTAACTTGTTTACTCGGTTAGCGTATTGGTTGCTGGTCTCCTGAGACGAAACAGCCTTTGTTGGTGAATTATTTATTTGCTTCCTGATAGATCCAACTGTGCGCGATTCCCTTGAACTTGACCTTGCTATTGTGTATGTTTCACTATTACAGCAGTTTTGTTGGTTCTTTGGATCGATGTGACTTCCCCTTTTCTGTATATCTTTCAAGGCTTTTCTACGTAAAATGTCCTTGTAAAGAGACATTTGAGGAATTTGTTTCTTCTGAAAGAAGAGAATGACAGGTTACCATACTGATAGACTGAGTTTAAGGTGAAATTAATCGTGCCAACAATTTTCTATTTTGAAAAAGGCTTCTATACCATGACGATTCTATGTGGTGGTGTCAGGCCCTTGGCGGAATTAATTTCCTTGTCGGAGTGCAATTTCTCAACTGGCGATGGAGTTTTCAAAGACATTTTTCGCAATCTTTTCACAGACACGCCATCTCCAATTATCTGCAAAAACAAAACATTACTTGGTATTTAAACAGCAGTTTAAAATGACACTAAACCTATCAAACTTCTTGTTAATAGAATCGTTCATTGCAAAAATTATACAGGTTATTATAAACTTACATTTTCCTTCTCGAGTACTGGTACGTGGCCTCTTTTCACGGCAAATCCAGGTTGAACAACACTGAACCTTTTTTCATCTTTTCTGCCACCAATGAATCGAACAGCTGTCACCTGCGAATCGATTACACTTTGTTCTGGAGACTGTTGGGAACCAGGAGAAGAACAGTTACTCTTCAGGGAATCCAGTGAATACGTTCTTTTGAGCATCTCTCCTTTAATCAAATTAACCGTTTTAGTGGGTTGAGGTACGTGAACGGTCGGCATATCCGATGTGTCTGTATCTTTTGTGGCAATCACCTCCTGTGCAGTATCGTATTCTTTGCTTGTATCGGACACCGGTTTTGCCGTTTTTTGGTTCTGTGACATAGCACGGTCTACATATTTGTTGATATAGGTTTGCATTGCTGGAATACATAATACCTGAAAAGTTCGACGGAAAAGTTTTGAACAGAACACAGATAGAAACAAAACAAACCGTTGTCCAACATGACTACAAGCTCTCAACTACAGTCTGAGGTCAAGACTTGGATCTGCCGTACCTACCTGTTCCGCGCTCGGTCGACCCTCCACCTCAACACTAAGTAACACTTGTATTAAATCCTCAACTAATGGTCCATAATAGCTACAAAAAGTGTTACACCGTGAGTGAAGAAGAACAAATTTATTATTTGAAAGAGAATATAATTCAGTGAGGTACAGTTTATACCTAGGTATGGATGAGAAGGTGCCATGTAATATCTTGATGATGAGTGTACTTAAGTTTGGAGCCTCGAATGGATGCTTTAAGCAACAGAGCTCGTACAGGATACATCCAGCTGCCCACATATCAGATTTCTGGTTGTATCTAAAAAGTTTAGATCTAAAATATTTGAATTTATACTGTCATCTATTTGAAATAACAAATGGAAGCTGTCGAGACTTCGGGAAATCGGGAGTTGGTATCTCGGTTAATACCATGGATTGTTTCAACCGCATTACACACAAATGTCATCAGTTGTTTACAAATACGAGACAAATCGTTTATACCTAAATTTTAGGTTCAGTGAAGCCCGGCACAACATACGATTTGTATGTAGATGTCCACGTGACATTTTTAGTTTGTGTTTCAAAAGCCCAGAAAGAACATACGGTAGTTGCTGACAGATCTCTGGACTCAAATAGAACGGAGTTCCGATCGCAGTGTGCGCGTGATCGTCAGTGTTTTGTAGAATGCGTGCAATCCCAAAATCTCCAACCTTCACTATATTGTTCCTTGTCAGAAAAATGTTCTGAGTCTTCAGATCTGTGGCGAGTGAAAATTTACTCAAATCTAATTTGGACACAAAAGAATGAATGAGGCCATTTTGATTCGATTGTTTATAGCATTGTACTTGAAAATTTCAAGATATGGTCAACACTTGGAGGACGAGGATTTCTATGAGTCCGGTAGGACAAATTTATGTAAATATTTAATTCATTGTTGTTAGGATCCAAAAATCCTTCTGAAGTAATACAAAGCTTTCTGTCATTTCTATCTGTCCGAAAGTCCGACCGGACCTTCGTTCTCAAACAGATGCGAGCTGTCTCAGGATCCACATTGCTGTGAGGAATAGGGAAGCCTACCTCTGTGTAAAATGTTGAGTCTGTGGATGTATCGAAGGGCGAAACAAATCTGCACAAACCAGTCGATTATTACATCTCGGTCAAACGATTTTCCCTTCTGTTTTTCAATACTCTGGTGCAAATCACCTGGTAAATGCGGGTTAATCACATGGTAAATACAAGTTTGTTTCACACGAGACGACTTCTTCGTAGAGGGTCCATAACCAATACATGCACAAAATTTCAACATTGATTTCTTACCGGCATCTGCATACTCCATTACAATATTTAGCATTCCTTTGTCAACGAAGGCCTGTCTATATCTGATTACGTTGAGGTGCTTGCATTTGGCCAAAGCGGCCACTTCTGTTAATGATTGTTCTTTAGCTTTTTCGGTCATTCCAGAGACGGTTACTTCTTTACAAACGTAATTTTTCCCAGTAGCATTGTTCTTAACAAGCCATGCTCTGCCGAATGTACCTGATCCAAGCAGCTCCAATTTTGTAAATCTTCCAGCCATTTTGAGATTTGAAGTCCTTTTTTTATTTCAGCTTAGATTCATTCGCGTTGAGAGAAATGACATGAAATTGGTGCAAACAGTCTTATAGCCGCATAATTAGAAGTCGCTATTCACACAAGCGCAACTGACTACAAAGTGACCCACAACACAGGCGAGGGCCTGAACAACAACCTCATTGTTGCAAAGAATGCATGTGAGGCCACGTCAATTGTCATACTGATGATATGTGTAGACTTGAACGTACCCAGGAAAATGTTAAAAATTGGTTAAAAATGAACCCGCGTCCAAGTTGATAGAACAGAACCTCTTTTCCAGTGTTCCGGCGATGATCTCTGGATTTTTTCTCGAAGCAAGCGATTATGCATTTGATATTTGAAAAATAAAAAGATTACGTTTTCGCATTTATTCAATGCACATGAACATGATATGATGTCTGCAAATGACATCATACTCGCTTGTATCTTACTTTGTCTTTGTCAAGTTATTCATATTTTGTGGCATTTTTTATGAAACATGTTCATTATTTATTGGCTGAGAACTTCTCATAGATGATCTTTGCAGATACGAGATCTTCAATGGCCATACCTGAAATGACAGTTTTGGACAGACTCATCATCTTTCTATATGACAGACAATATTTCATCACAAAAGCGTAAAAGTAAAATTGTAACCCCAGTGTGTAGCAAACAATTTTATATCCAGTAGTTACCCGTAATCATAAGAGAATGGTTGCTCAACCTACCCATGGAGTCAAATATCGTGATTTTATCCACCGGAGCAGCTTTTTTTCCTGCGATTATTTCACCTATTTCCGCATATACTTCCGCCTGAAGTCAAATTAATCCGCATAATTTTTGTAAATCTGTTAACCGAGCTCAGAATTTGGGTATAAAACTCCCTATTTTACTTACCTTTGATATGACTTGATCGCCGCTTTCTCTCATGCATGCTTCCTTGGAATCGGCAATAACAAACGCCTTTCGCATCAATTCTGGATCCATTTCCTGCCAAGTCGGCCTACAAGCACCAACGCCTTAAAAATGGAAAAATAAAGATTTTGTAAGTCAATGCTGTGAAATTAATTAAATATTTAAAAATTATACACGTCAAGTTCCTAAAAGATAGACATTTTCTCAAAAACTGAGAATTCTCTTTCAGTATTTTTGGTAAAAAGAGACAACTTCGAGAAATTTAAGGAATCTGGGAACCGATCTCTTAATTTTTTGCAAATTACAAATATGTACCATTCACATGTGCGCCATCTTTTACATGTTTTGCAAAAAGAACAGGTTCCGAGGAATTTGTGCATGTACAAATGATGTCTGCATTTAGGGTAGCTTCATCCACTGTATCACAAACTTTCGCACCGGTTTCAGTTGCAAATTTTTCACTGCTTCCCTTTGTTCTGCTCCATATTCGAACCTAAATAGTTAAACGACCTTTTCATTTTGACATATCCATTTAAACGTTCATAATGCACATTTCGTCAATTTCTGGAGAAATGGGTGAAAAATGCAATAATCGCCAGTAAGATAATTAACCACCTCGTCAAATTTGTACAATTCGCAGAGAGCTTTCCAGTGACTTCTTCCTTGGACTCCAGCACCAAGGATTGCGAGGATCTTTGAATTGGGATTAGCTAGGTGCTTCAAAAAACAGTAAAAAAGATAATTAATAGATCTCTGATAACTGTAAAATACAAAATATAATCTCTAAAATACGAGAAATACCAGATTTATCTGTATAATTATCACTCTACCTTAGTTGCTACTGCTGATGCTACAGCTGTTCGAATAGTTGTCACGGAGTTTCCATCGATTATCTGCAACAAGGCAAAGAGTAACATTGTCAGTCTCATTATAATGTCTTAATTACTTTTGAAATATTGTTTCCCTCTATAAATCATAAAGGACTTTAATCGGTTCTTATCTGTAGTTCCCAGATTATGTTTGTTATTTTTATGATTGTGATTTGAAATAGTCTGGATTTTTTTTTTTTTTTTTTTTTTTTTTTGCACAAATAAATTTATCTTTCTGCCAGGGCTATGTTTTGTACTTTTCATTGACTGACGGGAAGAAGATCTTTGTTGTTCATGATGTTTGTCAAGCATTAATTACCTGAATCAAATATAAATAGTAATGGCCTAAATGTAAACCATTTTTTGCCTTACCTTTGGCAAAAATGAAAATCACGTCTCTAAATTGTCAAAAATTAGGATTTTTAAAAATGACGTCTTCAGCTATGATAAATCTTGTTGCGTTCAGAAACTTAACACTCACTGCTTTCAAACTCCCAGTTTCCGACTCATACAGTAGAACATGAGCTAAATGAGAGGGTAACCCTTTTTTATGGTTATCTGGGTACACTGAAACAAGTTTAGCTGCCAAAGTATCGTCTAATTTTGAATACGCCGGCATCAACCCAAACCATCTGAAAGTAAATAAACAAATAAATTTTAATTTACAGCTAAAGTTTAAAATTGCTGCGGATTGTGATGACAATCACGTCCTTCCAGAATTTTAATCCCGACATTCGAGTTTTTCCTAAATTACACAAATCTGCCATTTCTGGCTGGCATTTTTGTACAAAATTGATCGAGGGTTTCAAAATCAGCAAAACTAAAGTTGCCTCCAGTGGGATTTCAACTCACAACACCAACCATCTATGGATTAGAATCCCAATGCCTTACTCACTCAGCCACAGAGACTTGTGTTGAACAGAATGTTCTAACTTTGTCTCATGCTCCACTTCACTTTTGGGACTTTGAATCATCTCAAGATTTAACACGTCTGTTCAACACAAGGCTCTGTGGCTGAGTGGCTAAGGCATTGGGATTCTAATCCATAAATGGTTGATGTTGTGAGTTCTAATCCCACTGGAGGCAACTTTGTTTTTTGCTAATTGAAAAGCGACTCTCCACGGCCGGTTTACAAACAACTTTATTTAATTGTACCTTTCACACAAATTTAAAACGTAACACTATGTAAAAAAACATGATGTAAGAAGCAGTCAATAAAATGTGAAAAACTACTATTACTAACTTCAACTCAAATTATTTACAAAACCCGTGCCCACCCCTTCCACTCCTAAACCCAAGGGACTGGGCGGGAGGGAAATTGTTCCGTGGAGAGAGAGCGCGGCAATGAGCTCAGGTTGACGCTACCAATATCAATATCCAAAGTTCTTGTCACGCGGCTCTGATTGCTTCACAATTACGAGAGATGACACATCTCTTCACGATTTTGAAACCCTCGATGTCAATTTTGTACAAAAATGCCAGATTTGTGTTATTTAGGAAAAACTCAATTAGCAGATGTTCATCAGAGGAGACGTCTGCTTACAGCAGGACGCGACAAACAATATTTTAAGAGATTCGCCGTTACTGAAAATTGTTTTTAATTGATATTCAAAAGGACGTACCCATTGTGCTCCTCAATTCTTACTACACCACGGACTGGTTGTACAATTCCACCCTCTGGTCCTTTGGAAAAGTTTACAAATGCTGCTTCCAAAGCATTAAACAGTGGTTTAAATTCTAAATATTTTTCAACTTCCTCCCCATCTATCAGGGGCAGAGACTTCAGTGCAGCCATGATATTTCAAACAATGACTCTGACCTATTTACAGTTCAGTTGATCTAGAGTCTTCGGACCAGTTTTTGGACAGGCCCAGTGGTTAGACGAGCACCATTGTTAGTCTCCGCAAGGAGACTATCTGTGATGCACTCACTCTGACTGGGTGGATTTTTTGTGTCAGATTTTTTAGTTCACCCCAAAATCTCACCAGATGTCAGACTGATGCTGGCGCCCGCCCCCCCGCCCCCCCGAAATAGGAAATTTTGGTTTTCAGCAGATTTGGACTTGGCAACAAAAGTCAGGTGGTGGACCCCCCCCCCCACCCCACCATACTGGAACTTTAGGTTTTTAGCAGATTTGGACTTGGCAACAAAAGTTAGGTGGTGGGACCCCCCCCTCCCACCACCATACTGGGTGTAATATATCTTTCATAACTCAAACACACATTCCCAAGTGACTGGATGGCAATTATTTATTGTAACAAAACTATCACATGTTTCACATGTAGACCGTACACATAAGGATGCTTCATATAAGTGTCAGCACTATTGCAACATCCCCCTTCTTAGCTTAATCCAAATACTAAAATTTGGTGTGCATATCCTTAACCTTAAGTGAACTGTAGTGAGTGAATGGTTGGGGTATGTGATTAAGGAATTTGGAAGATATGCTTTAAGAGCATTGTCTTTAGAGTTCTGTGATGGTAATCCATTGTGAAAGGCTGTGCCTGCTGATCCTGTCACATCATTGTGGTTGTATTTACATGTGCTCGAAAAGGCATTGTGGTGGCTTAATTGTGCGAGCAGATTGGTGAGGTGCGACATCAGTTCTACTGGTCTATTGTACATCTGCACAAGCAGGTGTCTTCCACTGGGTGCGGGCTGCTGCTGTGGGGCTTCAGACTGCAGCTTGCATGGGTGTTGCAGGAGCAACAGATGGTTGTGCTGTGGAAGCAGTGGGTGTCTTCACAGCTGCTACTAGAGATGGAGTGCTGACTGGATGTTCAGCCACTTCCACCTTGGGATGTGTGTCTGGCTTGACAGCATCTGGGTGACATTCACAAATATGGTCTCATGCTTGTCTGTATTCAGCTCCACCAGTAACTTTGACGATGTATGAGCCATGAGCAGCTGTGCGAACTACAGTGGCAGGGAGCCACAGAGTCCTGTCATTGTTTAACACAGAAACAGTCTGTCCTGCATATAGTGGGGC
>JBCAUG010564944.1:0-29238 GCA_038406175.1 Haplosyllis leylae | reverse complement strand
TGTTTGGGTTTCTTATGCAATTAGTGGAGAGGCTTAAATTTAGCTCTCGCCAAATATCCAAACGAGTACCGCCAATGAAAATTACTTGCCAAATGTTGTGGGGGAGTTCCGGTCATCTGCATGACGTCACCTAGTCCCACACTCATCTCCTATGGCAAGGACAGACGATTAGTGTACTTCTACCGGAATGGTTCGCTTAACCCTTCGTACGCCACACTCATATTTCTCTTCCCCTCCTTACCACTGCACACGACAAAAATCATTCAAATTGAAATGTCATTTTTGCTTTGCCCAGAACACGGAAAACAACATTATTTTCCTACACAAACCAGTCAAGACTAGATCTACATTATGTTAAGTAAAATAATGCAGTGCTGCTGTGTAATTTTATTTTCCTGCAATTTACCCTACTAAATTGACAACTATTCTTACCACCAAAATACATGTACCACTCGGTAGAGAAAGCCATGTTCACTGTTATCTCTTTTGACACTTTCAATTCATTCTTATTTGGATATATCAGATATATCAACTTCTAATACATAAATACGAAGGTATTTAACTCTTTTACAAGTTTATCATGATCATGGTAGTCATATTCAGAATTGTTAGGTCCTAATCCCATATTCATTTTTTATGGGGTGGAGAATTTCAGTTAATTGCAGTATCATTACTGTTATCACTAGATAATGATGAATTCTGTGATACTTCTTCACAAATACTGTCATCATCAGAGGATGATGAAGTTAAATCACTACATGAGTAATCATTGGCACACAAAAGTCTAAGAGCTTCCTCAACATTATATTGCTTTTTTTTGTTAGATGCATCCATTTCATTAATGATAACTTGTAAAAGAGTTAAATACCTTAATATTGATATATTAGAAGTTGATATATCCAAATAAGTATGAATTGAAAGCATCAAAAGAGATAATGGTGCATATGGCTTTCTCTCCCAAGTGGTACATCTATTTTGGCAGTAAGGATAGTTGTCAATTTAGTAGGGTAAATTGTAGGAAAATAAAATTAGATAGCAGCACTGCATTATTTCACTTAACATAATGTAGTCTTGACTGGTTTGTTTAGGAAAATAATGTTGTTTTTGGTGTTCTGGGGAAGGCAAATTTTGTTGTGCTGTGTCAGAAATTACATTTCGATTTTGTCATGTGCAGTGATAAGGAGGGGAACAGAAATATGCCTGTGGCGCACGAAGGGTTAAATGAATTGGCTGTTAAAGAGTTTTTATATTTCTCTATACAAATTAAATCTTTGACATAGTAGTCAGAAGTAGATAGTCTATTCTGTTGAAGTTACATTACACTTGACTTACATCAGAGCAAAAGGGACCTGTGCCATCACAGCAGCCTACATTGTCACCGTGACTTTGTGCTCATTTATCTAGCAGTCAGTGGTCATTTATGAAGAACTTAGTGAATGATTTAATTTTAGTTAATTTTGAGGACTTTTTGCCAGTTTGGACTTATTTTCAGTTGATAGTTGCTTTAATACACCACCCTCAATAGATTAACCTTTTGTAAACATCTGACACAAATTCAACTTACTTTATTGCTTTATAGTGTCATTTGAGCATTATGACAAACAGCCAATCGTGCATGCGATTTCTTCTTTTTTCGCCAAGTGAAATTTATTATTTCCCACCCCTTCCCAAAATTTGCATGTTCTTTTGACAGCACAAGCCTCATAAATGCGTTGTAATAGAGTGGTGTCATCTATCTTTTCCCCATTCTCTGCTCCGCGCGAGAGGGCAGAGCAAATTTTTTTGACTTTAAAGAAAAGTAACATTTTCAAATACTTTCTAAAATTAAAACAAAACGCAAATTACATAGCCGTAACAATTTTATTACTGCTTTTTTGAGTACAATAAAAATATTTTTCAGAAATGTACAGAAAACGTATGATGCACGAAAGTGGCAATGAGTTTGCAGTGCTATATATGTACAATGTATGTCGGTTCTTTTGAGACTGGTTGGAAGGGATCAAATAATGTGCGAAATTTTTTAAAATCTAAATCGTTTTCTTTTGCCCAAGCTAAAAGACAATGAATCTGGATGGATGAATATATTTACAACACGCACGCAATTTTTGCTTGCTAATCATTTGAAAAACATCACAACTGTGGAACTGCTCAACTGCAATCTTCTCTTTAATGTCAATAAACGCATAACATAGCAACAAGCATAAAATGTATACTGTACACAAAAATTACCATTTGTACAATTAAATTTCATCTGCACCTTGTATTTTCTAAAGTAACCTGGAACCTATGCACAGATGAAAATATTGGTATTGATTCTTACAAAATATAGGGTTTGGGAACGTATTTCAAAAAAAAAAAAAAAAAAAAAAAAAAAAACGTTTGAGGAAGGAAATCGGCGTGAAGGTAAAATTACGCACAATTGCGATCATGAGTTAATTGATTACACAAGAAAAAAAAACCCAGAGTACATTAGATCGACAAGAACGTTCAGCGTCGCACAAGATTCATTAAATAAGATCCCTAAATAAATAATTACATACTTGGAAACAAGCATGAATAGGTGATAAAACAGACAAACATGCATAGTTATATCTCTTCAGCGTGATTTTTTCAAGATGTGTTCATTATGTATGCAATGTACATTTGAACTAAATCTCTTAACATTCACACTTACTAAGTCTGCGGACAACCAGATACTGAACAATGTTTACCATAAATTGTGTAACATGGATTATCGAATACAAAGTAACGTCTGAGACATTCTGCACAAAATAAAATCCACGTTAGCATCAGCAAGTGTTCGGATTCTTTAAACTAGTAATGGAAGTTAAGCTAAAAGACTTTCAACGAGTACATCTTTTCTTCACATGAAATATCTGGTAAACGGGACACATATTATTACATGCATGTCGTTTGGCTATATTTTGTTACTAAACCGCTCATAGCTTTCTACAATGTATATGCGCATAAAGGGTTGTAATTGCTCAGAAACAGGAAAATTAGAAGAGGAATGTGCTGTCATAAACGTCCCTCTTACATCAGTGCCCCACTTTGGCGATGAGTTCATCACAAATTGCCGTCAGTTCTGCAGCTTCTTTCGTCTGAAAATGAATCAAAAGTTCTTTTATGAACAATAGGTACAGATTTTTTTTTAGGTAACTAACTTGGCTTTCTGACACGTGTGGTTGAAATGTTATGAAGGACACATGGAAAAAGCAGAATACCTTTTGTTCTACTGTCTGTTCCAGACCAGCTATTCTGATATCGGCTTTCTTTAAACTTGCTTCCAGTTTCGCCAATTCGCCCTTTGACGAGATCCTCAGTTTATCTATTTCTTCATTTGCTCTGTAATTGACAAAGATATGTGTATTTGTGACTGTGTAAAAATAAACTACTGAACACTTCGTGTTTTCTTTCAAATGAATCAGTTTAGAAAGAAAGAAAAAGCACGTACAGTTCTAATTTTTCTTCTGCGTGACCTTTTAGGGTATGATATTTCTGTTCTTGAGTTTTCAGCTTCGCTTGGTAATCCTGTATACACTTCTTTAGTGTTTCTTCGTTCTAAAAACCAATAATTACTTGGATTTGAGATTGAACGTATCATTTTTTGATGACGAATGATTTTTGTATCTTTGTATTATGATAGCAATACGGTGACGTACCTTTTTGAAACCTTCTACCACTGCTTTAGTTTTTTCATACCGTCTGTGCAAGTCACTGAATGCAGTTTCGACCGACTGTAGGTCCTCCAAAGCCTGATCCCGTTCATTTATAACCTGTTGCATCTCTTCCTTGGACACGGTTGATGACTTTTCACTCTCAGCTGGAAAGAATTTAAGTTCACTATTGCTAATGGCAAATACGAGTTTGAAGCTCACTTTTAATAACGAATAAAATCCTGTTCGCAAATGTGTCATGCTGCACAGATAAACTACCAGACACGAACAACTACTTTCCAAACATCTTTCAGTCATCTTCGGATCATATTAACTAATCTGATGTAACATAGTCGGAACAAAGTACTACAGTGAGCATTAAATTGCAGACCGGTATTCATGCCTATTATTCCTCAGCCGAATTAAATTACTACTTGTGCAAGTAGGACAATTCAGAATGTTTTTCAAGTTTGATATAAAATTTATAAATTGTCATACATGATTACTAGATTTTCGGCAAAAGGAATCCCTGACAAAATAAAACACATGCTAAATTAGTTGGAGAAATGAATGGTTCTTAAAACCAGGATTTGAGACGTTTCTTCCACACATATATTTTAAATCGCCTGGTTGTTATAAGTATGTATTACTTTGAGCACTTCATTTCATATCAGACTCATTAGAACGATCTTTTCAAAACAATTCACTCTTCTGATATAACTATGCTGGTATTAAATTTGAAAGGGAAGGTTAATCGAATCGCATGCATTTTTCACAATGCGATCAGTTTCTTCGGGGAAAAAGTCAATTAATAAAGGAAACTTGATATTCCCAAACGGTGTCGGATTGATAGCACATTTTCTCAATGGCATACGAGCGTTATTTTAACAAGGAAAAGGGTGGATAAATCACATTTCAATTTGGACACAATATACCTTCTGCATCAAAATTTATCAACCCCATTTCTGCAAACACCAATGATTTATACCACTATAAAATAACCTTATTATAATAATGTTCAATTTTATGACTTTGAAACCACAGACAATGAGTGCGATGTTTTATCATCTTACCGATAGCCTGAGTCACCGTCTTCTCGTATTCAGCCACCAATGTTCTAAAAATGAAAAGGATTTTTAGTAAACTTAAGCACGAAAAACTAGACACAATACCAATTTGCAATATGTGAGAAAATATGTATGGCCACTTGAGTGAACGCTTTTGCTGCATTCAATTTTGCACTTACTTCATCTCGTCATGCGACTTTGTTAATCTTTCTAGCTGGTCTTTCAGCTGTCTAGTTTCGGTATCTTTCTCGTCCAGTTTGCTGGACCAAGATTTTTCTTTGGTGAGAAAGCGAGCCTGTGTGTCCAACTCCCATTCCTTCTTCATTCTATTCACATCCGATTGTGAATACTTTAGCACCTAAATTCAGATAAACAGAAAGAAACTGATGTCTGATTTTGGAAGTATCTTCGTGGGTCCCCAAATACATCAGTTGATCTTGAATGCTTCTAAAAAGTCTTCCGAGTTAAAATTCAAAGAGCTAAGTAGTTGCTACTACAACACAATATTATTACTGGTGATATACCTGTACGATATCTGCTGATCCTGCTTCAGTCAGAGATTCGGCTGGTCGAGGTGGACTTTCCCCTCGGTCTCCCGTGGTCTCTCCCTTTCATAGAAATCACATCATAAAATTAGGTTCACTGAATCTTTCGCCAAATTTACCCAACGAACTACACATTACACAAAGTACAATTATTTATCACAAATTTTTAAGCAAGTTTACTACATCCAAGTGATAAAACTTTTTACGGTCTCTACAACGAGGCAAACATTCATTTTCATATGTGGGAACTTCCTCACGGTTACTTATTGTGTAGAAAGGATTATCTTTGTACAATATACGGTACACGGGTGCATTCGTCCACAGCCGCCCCCCCCCCCCCGAAAATCCCTGTTAAATTCAGGCCATCCGGCACTAGGCGCACAAATATATTTATTCAAAGATGAGCAAAACTAAATTATAAAGTCTTGGGATTCTCCGAATTTCTTGTAGTTTCGTTTAAAATGCACGATTCTTGTGAATTGTGAAATCGTTTTTGACTAGTTTATCAACAAGTAAATGATGAAATATTAGGGAAAAAAACATGCATTCATTTAAACAAGATACATTAAAGCCCAGCAAAGCAAAAATATCGTATTTAATATTTGAAATGAATTAAGAACACATTAACTATGCTACACAACATCTAGGAATAAATTCCGGCAACATACATTGGTACCCTCTGGGTCAATCTGTAATACCTCCTCATGGTCAAATTCAAGCGGGCTTTCAGGCCGGCCATTATTTCCCCCATGCGCCCAGCTAAGGCAGTCAAGAGAATCATGGGAGAATGCACCGGCGTTCGCCTCCAACTCGTTGTAGCTGTTAATGCTACTTAACCAGGAGTTGGACATGGGAGGAGTACAGCGCTGTTCCACACTTCGTTCCAAGTCATTTTCCTTGGGAACCGTAGGCTGTCCAAGTCAAGGTAAAAACAAAGTAGGCATCAATTTCAGAAGGTCCAAAGCACAAAAATGTGATATTTAGAATGTTTTCAATAAGTTTACTAATGCCTCAACAACATTTCAGTACTACGGTGTCTAGGTCTAACAGCAATGCAAAGATGCCAGTGACATGTAGATTGTGGATAAAAGAATACAACTACCAGCAGGACAATTTACTAATTCCTGTATGATTCGACAGAGCATCTCCGATAGGCGTCACGCATCCGTACATCTGCCTTGGAAAACACCATTGGTCGACATCTTCCAACAGTACTTTCCCACCAGTACAATAAAGGCATACACGTAAATGTGAACTTACATCAAGACATCCATCGGGAGTGGCAGTAAGTATATCCACTGGCACAGAATCGCCTGGCAGTAGTTGTCCTTCCAAGGCTCGCACCGCCGGGTGCTTAGCCTTGTTCTTAGTCGCTGGAGGAGTGCTCATCAACAAAAGATCATTGCTGAAATTATAGACACCTCCAGTTAAATGCCAAAAGATTTAAACATAAATGGACTTCCAAGAAACTAAGGCAAATGTACTCTGCTCTTGTCTAACTCCTCTGTAGTACCTTACTAATTTATAATGGCCAGCGCTAAAAAACACTAAATGCATACACCGGAAATACCCATGTCTTTGAATACGTGCTATACATTAAAAATTTGTCACTCGAAAAGAAATTCTTTGGAATTGACGGCAGCAAGTAGTTGTGTTACCTTTCCGCCACAGATGTGACTTGCGGGTGAGTTTCTTTTCTACCAGTTTTTTGCACTGAAAGGAGATAATAACTTCATTAGGAAGGGGTACCGGGATGGGGGGGGGGGGGTGTCTACCACCCCCCTTCCGAAGAGAATGACAGGCACCTGTGAAAACATTACCTTCCTCGTACTAAGTACGTGATCGCTAAAAATATAAAACTGCCTGACGCCAATTTGCTACTTTACTAAGGTAATGTATTCAACCTGCTGCAGATGTAATGTTCTTCAAATGTACAAATGTATTATCATTCATATTATTAATTTGTCCTTATCGTGCTTTAATTCATATTACATTACTCTGATACAACGCAATTATTTAATGACCGTTGGCGCAATCAGTTTTAATAGAAATACTTACCAGGACTTCCCACAGCACCCTTGACTAGTGGATCGAATTTGACATAGAGTGATTGTCTGGCAAGGGTTGATGCTTTAAACTGCAAGAGTAAACAAAGAGGACACTGAATGATGGGCCTTATTCACACCGACTTACACATTCAAAATGACAATGCCTTTTAGTGCATTAAGGTGACGTAAACTTTTCTCACATCTTTCCCGATTAATCATTCTACAACTGTACTTACATCTTCAGGGTCCGCACCTGGCTTGTCTAACATATCCCATGCCGCAGAATCGTTGAATACTGAAAAGACGAGTGGTAAAATAAACAAAAGAGCCAGTACATTTTTGGGGCCAGACTCCAATAAAACCCGAAATAAACGTCTTCGCTTCATCTTTGCAGCCTGACATATGTTGGTAGTAACCTTCTTTCCGAGAACAGTAAACACAAAGGTAATCTGCAAGTGTATGAATCCTCAACGTAGACACGCTTTTGGAATTTATATTTATCCTCACATGCAAATTTGTAAACAAGTTGATGTTTTTAAGGGTATGATATTCTGCAAACTCCAAAACTCTCTTCGTGAAAACGATAAGAATCCGTGATATTTTTTACACATTTGTCATAACTATTTTTTAGTAACACGCTAAAAACGCAAACTGAAAGAGTAAGATATCATATCATTGAGGCCACAATTAGGTTACCTCAACCTGACTCAAAAGTATTGACAATAATATTTTTTTTGCACATGGTGGGTGCCTTTTTAAAACAAGAATGCTTACAAGGATTGTGCCACACCGCATGAGTTTAAGTGTTTTGGGTGGGTGGGTAGGGGGGTGGCCCTGAGGAAAAAAATTTCAGTCTAAATTTGTATCAAGCCAAATCTTATTTGGGTGGGTGGGTGGATAATCCTAAGAACATTTTTTGGTTTGAATTTATGTCAAGCCAAATCTGGTGTTTTTCAGGGGGTTGGGTACATCACTAACTGGTTAGATGGCAATGAGATGGATACCTAGACAGATACCTCAATAGCTAAACAGATATATATGGATAGATAGCTAACTGGACAGAAATAGATATCTAGCCAACCGAATGGGTAGCTAGCTCTAGACAGAGAAAGAGAGATAGGTAGACAAAAAGGTAGTTGCTAAGATAGATAAATTAAGATAAAGAGTGTGACTTGCTTAGAAGCCCCTGAAACACATTTTAGTTTAAAAGTTTTTAAAATCTGATAGAAAAGATATTTTGGACAAAATTTGATGGGGAAAAAAACTGGAGCCCAAATTTTTTTTCCAGTCTGAACTTACATCAGGCCTAACCTGGTGTTATCTCATTTTCAGGGTGGGGGAGGGGGTGTCTGGGGTAAACAAATTTAAGTTGCTCAGAATGGCCTGAAACACATTTTGGTTTTGGAATTTTTTTAAATCTGATGAAATTTCAAAATGTTCAAAATACATCCAAGAAAACAACCATCCATTCTAACGCACAAACACCACAGTGACCAGGTAAGTTGCTCCGCTCATTGAGGCAGCGCGACTAAAAAATAACAACTCGTTTGCCTGGAATAGATGGTCGTACGACAAGACACGTTTGATATCGATCTAAAATAGTGATATTAATTTTAATGCCCTTTCCATTTTTCAACACCACATGGGACATCATGTTGAGGCATATTTACCAAAAATATCAATGCAATTAGGAACATTCTTCCTCACTGTAAATGTAATGAATATCATCCAAAATTATATATAAATATTTCTAAGCATATTCTGCTAACTACGATCTTCGTTTTAAACTGGCTTCAAAATTACGTTAATGCCTGATCATCTCTTTTTTTTTTTATAGAAATTATTATATGAATTTTTTTTTCTGAATTGTGGTTGTCAATACAATACCCGTCCAGTTGTTTGGCGGTCTTTCGAAATAACTGGATAATGTGCACGTTGCACATTAGAAAACAGTCATACTAAATTATGAAATGCATGCGTGTGTGTTATTTTGGTAAACAAACTGAGTTAACATTTAAAAAATCAATACAGCGCCAGAGTGCATTCAATACATTTAATTTGGTCTATTTCCTAGGAAACGTACTTTGCGAAAGTGATTAAGGCATTTAAAGAATTTGAATTTGAAACGGTAAATTTCCAAGCCATTCACTTCTGCCTTCCTGGTTATGACAGCCTGTTAACCTGCTGATGTCATAAACGGAGTAATACAGAGAAAATCTCCACAAATCACTCTCAATTCTAGACTGATGTAAAATATTTATAAATACCAAAATATTTATTGATGGATTTCTGGAGGCTAGATTTTGCGTAATGATCACCAAGTCTATTGATCCCTCTGAGGACTTGTTTCTGCATCAAGTGAATGCGTATCGTGTTTTTTACTGACAAAATCACAACCAGGAAATAACGAATGTACTGTGAACACACACAAAGATTTCATATCATGTACACACAAAAATGTACGTATTCAAGTACGAAAATCCAATGGTCTACTGACCAAATGTAAGAAAACAGTAAACAGTTGTGATTCCTGTTTATAACCCGTTTGCATACAAAATGTAAATACTCCACCTCAGCACAACCTGCATTTTCTTATCAATTTGTCAGTTTAAATGTTTTTTGCGATATTTCAGTTTTCACTTACGTTATTTTTTGTTTTTTTCCATATCGACTACAATTGGTTCAGAGCCTTTTATGGCATCCGTGCGCTAAACTACACTCCACATACAGACATGTTACTGTGTGTTGTGACAAGCCTTGCTGTTAGCCCTGAACCAGTGAATGTATATCAATATCTATAAAACAGTGCAAAGCGACCGCAGTTTACGGTCGTTCAAATCCAGCAGCAATCAGGACATGCCTGGACCAATGCCCCACGAACTATTATCACCGAAAGATTAAATAGATAATAAGCATACATTACCATTTCAGGTTAATTCTAATCCACACAAGAATGTAACTACGGAATTAAGAAGCAGTAATATGTAGCGCGGTGCTACATGGAACCTGCAGCTTGTCGGTAAAATCAATAAGATCCAATACATTAGTCTAGTACGATGCAAAGTGCAGCTCCATCGTCAGCACGTATACTTGCACAAGTACGCACTCCCTTAACCATAATATGTACAATTTTCTTAATTATGAATTGCAGTTGCAGACCAAAATGCTTTAGCCAGAAAAAAATACACAAGTTGGCTGCAAATATACCGTGGGTGTTGTAAAAATTTGTTATTAAACCAGTTATTTTGTAAAAGTATTCTTTAAAGACACGAAATAATTAGGGGAAAATGCATGAATGTGAAAATGGCAGAAAATTTAGTCAAATGATAACACAGTTAACTAAATTCACAAAGACTTCCAGTGGAAGCTGGCAGATAATTGTAAAAGAATGCAAAAGCTTTCTCAGTAATTAGACCCAAACGATTGATAACTTAACCTAGGATATCTCTGACGGGAGGGTACGTACTTATGCGCTAACAATATTTCTAAATTCACACAAACACTAATACTGGTTGTAATGATATGATGCTTTGATAAATGACGCGCCTTTAATCGGTCCTTGCAAAGATACTTCTTTTCTGTGTCCATTTATTTTGCCACTTGACTTAACAATCATTGCCACCTTTGGAAAGTCTGGTAAAAGTGGCAATCTGGATTGCCTTCTGTTCTCAAACGACAAATTATTCTTCATTCTTCAATGAGTTTGTCTTTTTAAGATAGTCCAAACTAATATCACATATTTCTGCTGTATCCTTGCATTGCAGACAATAGTATTCTTTCAACAGGGTTGCCAAACTTTGATTAAGATCAAGTTCCCAGTTTTCCCTGTAATTTCCCTATGTTCTCAACCTTTTCTTTTTTCTTTCTGGCATCAAAATAACATTTATTCCATTATTATCCCATAGAGATATATACTACCAGTAATTCCCTCTGAACTACAATCACAATAACATCATTCCATTTCCCAGATTTACCTACTCAAAATTTACTACAAAAGTCAAAACATCATAGAAACATCCCATCGAGACGCTGGTACATCCTATATTTTTTGAAAGTTCATAAATGTCCCTGTGTTAGATATAAATTCCCTCTGTAAAATCAACTTTTTAATATTTTAGTCAAATTCCCCGTCTGGAAAAATGAAAATCCAAATTCCCAGTTTTCCCTGTGCCGTGGCAACCCTTCAAGATACATCTCTCCGTTTCAGACGAAACATGCAGTAATGGATAATGTAGACATACATGTATCCATTCGGCTGCCCAAAATGCATTCAGTTCAGTTTGGCTTGTGTATGTGATATCAGTTTTAAATTAACCTCACACCACATTGCGTGCCAAATAGAGTTTAGCCACTTCAATTTTCATTTAGATGTGACAAATTCAGTCTAATGCAGCTGACAAGTGGTAAAACCGTCAGAAAGCAATCAACTCCATTACTTCTCAGTGCAGGTTTATTCTTCATTAATAAATCCATGTAAAGCAAAAGGCCCATTTTTCTTTCTTTCTTCAAATCTAATCTGTCCTTGTTCGTTGAATATCGCTGAACTTGCCCCAACATTCTTGGCTTGTTTACCAAAATTCTATGCGCACAACTTCCAACAATGTAATCCAGTCAATTAATACGATAGGGTTTGCGGTACGCATCCCCAACTCTATTCACCAGCATATTTAATTATCACACTACACTGATTGTAAACTAACGATAAATGTTCCTTATTTGATTTGACCAACCTCTACATGTGTGCAATGAAATTCAGTTAAGCCAATATTTAATCTTTCAAGATTATGCAGTTCGATCATACATGTACTCCACCTCTTTATGACGGATCACTTCAGAATTATCAAAATCTGTCCAAACCAACACAACGTCAAAGCTACACGAAAACTGCTGAAAGTTTCATGTGTTTTGTAATTTTGTTGCTAAAAGTCGAGGACCTTTATCCACAGTTTGCAAGCTGTTCAATCTTCAGTTTACCATTCCATTATGCTGATCAATCTCTCAATGACACGTGCATATTTTGCCCTTCGATTAACATTTTGAGAATTGTACGGCAAGTCCAGACAATTCATTAATCCCATTTAAACTGCCTTTCACTTAAACAACGAATCAACGTGGCTTTCAGCCTTCTTTTATTGCTACTGGGTGCTTGTGTTAGATCAAGGGTGTCTTATTGGCATTTATCCATTAACATGTATCTCGTTTCTTATTTGGTTTAAACATTTTCTTCCTGCGATGGAAATTTCTGTCCTTGGAATTGTCACAGTGGATCAAAAGTGTTTTCACGGGGATTAAAACCCGCCTCTTTCGAATTCTGGGTGAGTATCATACCGATAGACCATAAAGACATTTGACACAACGTGGAGTAACTGTCTTTGTGCCTTTGCCATTACAGTGGCGTTTATCGCACGAGATTTTAATTACTTTAACATATTGCAGATGATTGGCGAATGCAGATTTCCCAACAAATTTTATTTACAATACCGTAATTTATTAACACAGACCAGGATTTCAACAAAAGACTCGAAACCCTGCACAACAAAAAAGGCTAGCCACTATTGTCCTCTCAACATTTTATGCGACCTAACGTCACAACATGAATTTACGCTTCACGAGCAACTTATTACAATAATAGAGTATCAATCAAAAGTACTTCTTGACTCGTTTGTGTGCTTCATTTATGTTAATAAATTTGTGAGAAACCATTCACACATCTGGGAGGATCACACAAATAATGACACAAAAAGTAAAACTCATGCGGAGGAAAAGGAAGGCGAAGACGGTTCTTTGTAGAAATTTCTGTGTTATAGTTGTATGTCTACTTTCAATATTTGCAAAAGAGCCAAGTCTACTTGTAAGACAAGATCCAATTAAGACCGTTCTCACTAATCCGCTTTAACACCTCGGTCTCACGACAAAAGTGCATATTGAATGAGATCCCTCAAACGGCAAACCTAAGTGATTAATACTAAACAATACAGTCAGACACGGACAAATTCCGACAAGATGTCCCAAAACAACAAGCTAGTTATTCAGTACATGCGGAAGCTCATAAGCTTGGAAGCACTCATAGCCTCATTTTTAGCTCTCGAATGAAAATTGGAGAGATTAAGTGATCCTCCTGATGAAATAGTGCTATTTTCTGTACACACATTTAGCGTCATAGTCGGGCGTCGTGACGTCATTCGAGAGCTAGGAAACCGTTGCCATGCAGGGTTGCTTTTTTATTTCCAAGTTTTCCAGAATCAGTTAGAACCTTGCACTCATTCAAACATACAATAAATTAAATTAGCGGCTATAGCCCAAAGGAAACGATATCGTTCACCACAATTCAGTGATGAATATATTATACGATGAAATTCAAGAAGAACGTTTTCGTTTTGTTTTTCGTTGTTGTACGTTTTACATGTGAGGGATTGTCATTCCAACTTCCGCCAAATAGGGTTCTTGTTCATGAACCAAATGACGCAGTATGTACGTACCTTCTTTTGCGGGCTTGAAAGCGTCGGCAGAAGGCTCTTCAAACATATCAGAGGACGCCTTTTCAAATCGTTCACCTCCAACTGGTGCATCTGCATCATTGTTTACTTCCTGTGTCGCAGGAGCTTGAGGTTGATTTGAGGACTTTGGCCCCGGCATGAATATCTGTACATCATCACCGCCGCTATTCTACACAATGATTGAAATTAAAATGTAATACAGTCAAGAAACATACAATTCTGCACACATACTGCCATATCAACATAAAGACATGTTAAATGTTTCAATTTTAAAACCACGTTTAAGTGTAACAAATAATAGAACTTTTAAAAGATCCCCAAAACAAACAAAATATAAAATTGAACCAGAACAAACACGAACTTCGACTAAACCAACCATAATAAATTTGCTCCAAGTTGGACTCTTTAAACATGAGACGAAAAATCACCATTTACCATGATATTCCGATTTGTATTTAAAACTGAATGCATCTTCTATTTTTGAGAAAATTCTAATACAATTAATAATAAGTACCTCGGTCACTTGAGCAGGTGGTTTTTTTGTAATCCTTTTTTTCGGTGTTGCCTTTTTCAAAGGAGATTTCCTACAAACAAATTAACGTATTGTTTCAGACTTCAGATGGAATTATGCTTCCAAAATAGGACCTCAATTGCATTACAGTGTAATAGTGAGGATTTATTTTCCCCTAAACGATTTTAGATCAAAACAAATTTACCATTATTGTTTTTAGTGCACAACTGTTGTCATGTGGTGCACATTCATTGTAAGTAAGAAAGCGACTTGTGGTAGGTTTCGCAACTACTTTAATGGAACTCTTAACAACTTACTTGGGAGATACTTTCTTTGGCTTTTGGATTTCATTTTTGTTCTCATCATTTGCAGGGACATTTTCTTGGTTGTCTGCTGTGGGCCTCTCTGTTTCCACGACAGACTGAAGAAAAGAATTATCTTTCATTTTCTTCATACAAGTTTAATTTTTGTCACAGGTAATAAATTTAATCAACACAACGGATATGAAAACTGTTGTTTTGCAAAACAATACCTCACCTGATTTTTCCTGGCAGTGGGTGGTGAATTTGCTAAACTCTTCTTTGATTTGAATGGATCAATGTCATTCAAATCACCATTGATGGTGTTAGCATTGTTTTGTGCAGTTGGCAGGGCTTCATCATTGCTCATCTGAAAATGTGTGCATCTATATTTTTACAGTAAGCCATCCAAGCTACACATTTTCCTTTTGTGAAGCAATTCCTAAGATTCAAGGAATTGACAACAATTTTATTCTTTACTTCACAAAATGCGTTTGCGTACATTAAGAACATACTCCTTCACGGTTTACAAATCATTGACCCGTTTTCTCTCGAAAGCAACGTGAATATGTAAAAGATAATTACCTTTGAACGCGTTTGGAAAGGATTAACATTTTCATCCAAGTTGTCAAAGTCGAAGTTGTAACTACCCTTTGGCAGAAGTGGTGGACTCTCCGACCCTTCCATTTTAGCTTCTTTCTCCACAGATTTTGAGACTGGACCCTGACAAAAGAGGACATGCATTTTAAAATTTCGTTCCAATGTCCTCTATACATCAATCGATAATATGCTCATTGTTTACTATTTAATTTGTGTAAAAAAATAAAACTCCATCACACAGAAACACACTTATTATACCTACACTGAACCTACTCAATTGAATAACATATTTTATGACAGCTACAATAGTAAATATGAAAGGGCCAATTCTTAAAATTGCATACGCTATTACATAGTTCATCTTTGAGCAATATGACGCTGCTATCCAAAATGTGATTAAGCCTTGTTTTAATTCCACCTATGTTGTTTGCAATTTTCTTAAGTGGGTTACTTTCGTTGTAACAATTACCCCTGAAACAATGACTTATTGTGGGGTAGCAAAAAAGGGTTAACTTTGATATCAAATGATTATGAAGTGTCAAATGGCTGTACGAAATCAACAACCATGACAGCCTACTGCTTTGTGTCCAAAACAATGGTAACTCCACTTGATCAATTACGTGTAAAATGCCTCAAAAGGACAAGAAACTACGCTCCAGAAAAGGGCCAACATACATCTGTCTTATTCACAGAACCAGGATACACAAAGCCGACAGGTTTAAATCGAACTACGGTACCGAATGATGCCATGCGATATTCCAAAATCAGAACTAGAAAAGGCGAACCTCAATTATTTTATCACTAGACCGTAATTTGACATTATGTTCTTTTTCAAGCGATGGTGCCGCCAAAAATGCGACGACGGAACTAATTGTTCACTCATTCTTTAAAAGCAATAAGTAGTAGTACTGGAAAAATTAAGCTGATGTAAGGAGGTGCATTTCTTACCTCTGATGGTTTCGTTTCGTTAAGTAATACTTCTTCTACAGCATCGTGGAAACTATCATCAATTTCGTCCTCTTCAATTTCTTTCCTGGGCGAAGCCTTCTTTGGAGATCTTTTTTTCGGAGAAACTTTCGTGGGTGTTTTCTTTGGAGTCACCTTCTTGGGACTTTCTTTATTAGCTACAAATTCAGCTTGGTCTATTGGTGCACCTGGGAGCACGGTGTCGTTCGCAACATTAGATTTCGTTCCGAAAGGATTAAATTTCTCTAGGTCTATGGAATCAAAGTCTATATTGTAACTTCCCTTGGGAACAAGAGGAGGGCTTTCTGGTTTGGGGGGAAGCTGATCTTCGGCGTTTGCGATAACTTCTTTATCGTCCTGTTCCACGACTGCTGCAACCTGTTCAGAATGTTCTGTTTCAACAGCAGTAGGAATTAACTTTTCCTTTTTCTCAGGCGATGCTTTCTTTGGCGATACCTTTTTGGGTGACTTTTTAGGAGTAGTCTTTGGGGGACTACCTTCTTCAACCGGTGTTTTCTCTGGGGAAGGCTGGACAGCGGAAGGACTTGGTGAAATGGCGTCGTTACCAACCTTTGACTTCGTTCCAAATGGATTGAAGTTTTCTAGATCTATAGCATCGAAGTCAATGTTATAGCTACCCTTTGGTACTAATGGGGGACTACTTGGTTCTGGGGTAGGCTCACATTCAGTAGCTGAAAGCGATTCTGATCGAGCCTGCTTCTCCCCCTCCACAGTCGGTTTCAGACTCGTACTATCCGCTTCTGTAGCCTCCGCTTCCAGTGGTTTTGACTTGGATGATTCTTCGCAGTCGGGGACATCCAGTTCCGTGTTAATTCCTGGGTTTAATACGTCCCCAGGTGGTGACTGATCAAGAGTAGAAACTGGGAAAGATTTTTCTGTATCATCTTGGTTTGGTTTTACTGATACGGACGCTTGCTCTGACTCAGAGGCAAGTTTTGAGGATTCCAAGTGAGCAGACCCTTCTTGTTCCGGTGCTGTCCCCTCAACTTCTGTATTTGATTCGTTATCCAGTTCTACTTGTGAAATTTCGTTCACAGCATCTACGGATTCCTCCTTACGTTTGTCTTCGATATCTTCTTTATCACTATTTGGCTCATTAGCTGCAATCGTTACAACTTCTGGATTATCTTCCACGTTAAGAGAGCCACTGGGACTATCTGGCAAGTTAGTTGAAGCAGCGGTTTTGTCAATTACAGGATTCTGTGCGGGAATGTTAAATTCTATTTCAGAATCTTCGGTCAATATGGCATCATCGCTTCGTGGCTCCAAAGTAGAAATATCAGTATTAGTTACATCTGTATTACCACTTGTTTCGTCTTTCACAGTTTCGTTAGGCTGAGCAGCCTCTATTTCTGGGTGCGAAACGGAATCAACAAATGAAGTTTCTCTGGCGGGGATTTCTGGTTTGGTCTCAGCGAGGGTTACAGTTTCACATGAAACAGACTCAATGTTTTCCTCAATGTGATCAGTCAAAGCTGTGGTCTCGGCACTATTTACATTAGATTCATAAGTTTCAGGAGACTGGGACTTCCGAGGGATCTGCAAGCTCACTGCACCAAGTAATTTGCTTAGTTCATCTACTTCTGTGTGCGGTTTATCAATATTAACACAATCCTCTTCCGACAGATGTTTGCTTTCTTCAGCGTTTGTTCCTGTACTTATTTCTAAAATGAAGAAATAGAAAAATTAGTAACGATCGTATTCGCCCTTAATTGTTGTGGAATCTGTCAGAGCTAAATTTTGTAAACTACAAGAAGCAAGCATGAACATTTAATGCAAAAGGAGCTGTTTATTTGACGAAATCTTCAAAAAAAAAAATGTATGCAATATTATAATAGTGACAAAAGCCGGGTTCTTTTCCTGACCTATGTCATTTCAACAAGACAAGAATGCCTTTCAGGCGAAGGCATACCATTCGTGTAACACATAGATCACAAAAACATTTGTAACAAATAGATTACAAACATATTTATGTAACAGCGGCAACCTGTTTTACCCTTAATTTTTCCATGTAAAAAGAATGCATTGGTCCAGTTAACTGCCGACCTCATTACCTCAATTAAAGTTTAGTTCAAATTAAGACAACAAAGGATAAACATCATGACAAGTTAAAATCTAAAAATGGGCATTTTGCATCACAGGTTGATAATTTCTGGTTTATTTCACTTGATTCATACTTCATACTTGAATAAATATAATCATTTAAGTACTGTGCAGAGGTCGCTGGGTTGTTAGTCATTTTAGTTCATTGTTTGGGTGCTGAATAAGCATCTGGACATTAAAATGGAATTATCTCAACATTGTCTGATCAAATATAATCATAGAAATACTGTACAAAAAATGTTTTTGCAGTTTTAATACAAATTTTCCATGTTTGGGTGATGAACAGTCACCTGGACAATTGGAAATATGTCAACTTCTGCTCATATACATCTGTGGTACCTATGGCCCCATAGACATTGTACAATCACTCTTATTACCCCTATAATCAATTACTTAGTAAATATGTCATTTTTGTCATTTATAGCCCAACCCTGAGTCACCTTCATTTGCTGAACTCAGAATTATCCCGACACATATCAATAGGATAAGCTATTGCTTGGGAGGTAACTAAATGCTTCTCACATCATTTATTAATCAGTCAAAACAATATTGAAACTCAATCTTATCAGTTGTGTTATAAGAAACTTTAATTTATTACGAATATTTAGAATGGTAATGCACTGTATGTGTGTGTGAGTATGTATGTGGCTGTCTAAGGCTCCCACATATGTCCCCAGTTAATTAAACAATTTTATTATCTTTCAGTTTTAATGGGTATGGGTCGAAATCATGGGTACAAAATTATTAACTTATTCTAAATTATCAAAATTCTATTTGCATATTGTTATTTATTTATTTTCATCTGTATACAATTAATTACAAGTTCATACAATAAATTGTTAAAGTTTAATCGAGGGTTTGCTCTTTTTCATTGTTGGTAGTTCAAGCTAGGTAACTTGGATCATTAAGTATCTAATGCATCATACAAAATATGTAAGCCACAAATTATGACAGCTGTCTCCAGGCTCAGGTGACGAACACTCACCCATGCCAATGAGTTCAGCTGTTACTGGCGATAATCTATAAATACATATTTGCATCAATTCTCTAGTAGTTACATTTACAAAAGACAGAATTTTTTTCCATTCATCTTTAGATGAACATGAATCTCTGGGGCAAGCTTTAGCATTTTGAAGGTTAGGTAAAATATGATATTTACTCATTTGACCCTGACCAAATGACTTTGATACTCCAACTCGACCTAGATTTGTTCAAGATGTATCTGTATACCCCACCAAGATGAACTTCCCCAGCTACAGTGGTTCAAAAGTTATAGCCTGAACAGACACACAGACATGTACATAGAGACCTGACTGGAATTATCTGCCCGCATACGAGGATATTAGTAAAACATTACAAACCTTCGGAATTAGTGGTCAGCTCGTTTGCAGATGTTGGTACAGCTTGTTTCGCAACTACTTTCTCGTCTTCTAACAAAGGTTGTTCTTCCTCTTTTTTCCTATAATGAAACCGACACAAACTATAATGTCACAACAAAACTAATTTACTGTGCTTTCCTGTTTCAATTGTAATATTGTTTCATGTTAAACAATTACATACTTCTTTTTCTTCAGCTTTCCGAAGAGACATAAACAGTGAACACATTTGAACATATTTTAACTCATGCTAAACCTGAAGGAATCTCAATTTCGCAACACGAGACGAAAATTTATATCTATGTCTGGTTTTGAAATTGCTTAATTGAAACAATTTCAATCAATAAATATTTCAAAGTCTAAAAGATGTCATTTTGGGTTTACATGTTTCATCAATGTTTTATCAAATTATTTTCTTTGAAAAATAGCCACAGCTGCTTCAGCGTATTTAGCAATCTCATTTAATTTTGCCAGCACATGCTTTGATGAGAACACTTGATCTATTGAGTTCTTCACACATAACGATAGTCTGTCCGGATACAAATGATTTAGCACATATCAATATTAAAATATTTATTGTTTTTATTTCTATATTCACCTGGTGAATAGTATGTAACACATGTCACCGTTTCAGCTGATCTCTTCACAAATTTACACCACATAAGTAACGACAGAATTGAAACGGTGTCAATTTACGAAAGCACCCAAAATTCCACAGTACGATGGATTCAGTCTTGTTATATTTTTTGCCCTTTGTTGCATTTCTTTTTCAGCTGTTGGTATATTTTTTTTTCTGATATTGCCACACATTGTTTAATAGAGTGAAAAGTATAAAATGTTAATATTGTTACTTACGCTTGATCAGTTTGTTGTTTTGGTTCGACTGGTTTTTGTTGTTCCTCGTTTACTTCTGGAATCCCCTCACACGTACTTGCAGGGACTACAAGTTTTCCGTCTGCTGTTCTAGCAGGGGTTTGGAACGTTACCTGCATTTAAAAAGTAAACGATTTCAAATTTGGAAAATATACAAGATATGAATATTGAAAATGTAACCCTCCTTTTCACTGTTCTTCAAATGGAACTTAACCAACACAACCTAAACTCAACCAACCTAAAAAAAAAAAATGTTATCTGTCGATGTGATTGTCCAACTTAAAACTGAAGGTTTTACCTGGGACGTCATACAAAATTGTCTGAAATATTTATCATTTAAAACTGTATTTGCGCTAATTACATTTTATCTCAAATCTCTACTTACACGAACTTTTGAGATTTGACTGCAAGGGAAGACTTTACGAAATAAATACTAACAACGCAATATGTTTGATAGCCTAAGTTGTTTCCTGTCTACAGTTAATTCTACAGTTTTCCTGTACCAGTACTCGCAAAAGTACCCAGCAGACAATTATTTCAATATTTGGCAGTTAACCAAGTATCTTCAGTTTACTATCTATAAATTGCTTCACATAAGAAATTAAAATGTTCCTCACTTACTAACACAATATTGTTGTTGGTTGAAATCCTCTAGATTAAGACAACGAACTTTACAAACATGTGAAAACTATTCCAACAACTTTTACGGAACTTGTCCTAAAACTTGTATTATCGCTCAACAAGTGAACTTTGTGAACCGAACAACTGTGAATGGAAAGTAGGGCATGCAAATAAACAAACATCTTTCCTGCTTATCGTTCCGCTCCGTCGTAATGAAAATGAATAAAATGCAGATGTAAAACCTAGCCCTGTTGCAAATCCATGTGAGATGGATGTGCGTGAGGCAAGCCTTTGAAGTTATTGAGCTCAGCACAGGTTGACAATGGTAAAGCCTGCCATGCCTTTGCAATTTCCATCAAGAAACGTGACAATATTGTCTCACCAATTTCGAAGTAGATCTACATTTTATAGCATTGAAAGAGCAATTCATTACCCAAAACAGATAAATTTCAATCTTTGTCTCCTCCAAACTGTTAACAGCATATTACATGGAAATGAAACTTCTGAAGTGAAAAGAAAGTTGAAAAGTGGCAAAAAGCGCATGGAAAGTACAATCACAAATGTAAAAATTATTCCATCATTGGGTTGTCCCAACTACAAATTTGCTTCAAAAAGCCAAAAATATTGCAGCTATATTTCACCATTAACCTGGTATATCCTTTAATTTTTAAAACTTCCAAAAATTTCCCTATATTGGAGGTAAATTCCCTGTGTAAAATCATATTTTAATATTCCTTAACAAATTTCCAGTGTTATCCCTGTCTTGAAAAATGAACATCCAATTTCTGTTTTCTCTGTGGCCGTGGCCACCCTGTTAGAGTACTTCGGTAATAGTTCTGACGCACGTTGGTGCGAACTCTATGGAACGATCAGCACTCATTTCCAAGTCACACTTTGTGGATGTCTATTTTTAACGAAAGCTTTACGATATTTGCTTTAATAAACAAATGCAGTAACGCATTTTCACTCGCAGTGGCAGTCTATTAGTCATCATGTTTTCTGAAGAAAAAAAAAAACTTCAGGAAACTGTCCCTACTTTCGTCATTTAATTTTGACCAAATATGCCTTAATCAATACAATCTAAAATCTATCAGTGCATTCAGTCAGTTGAATCGTGAAATACGAACCTCAGATTTATCATGCCCGGTAACTGTGGGCTCCATTTTATTTTGTTCGCTGTCGGTCTTCTCTAAAGAATCATGGTTGGCATTTTTGATCTGTAGTGCTTTTCTAGTCTTTTGAACCTCAACTGAATCACTACTGTCAGCGCAATGACCCTCTTCCTGGTCTACCTGTTTGTCTGTTGTCTTATCATCAGAGATATTACTTGATTTTTCTATCATATCTTCTTGTATCGTATCACATGAAAATTCAATATCTGAAGAGTTAAATTGACCAGCTATGTTTGTATTTGGAACTGTTTCACTTGAAGTGTCAATTTTGGATATTTCCACATCAATGCCAAGTGCACAAGAAAGCGATCCGCCTGATTTGGTATCATCTTCAGACGATCCCGTTGGACTATTTCTTGATCTTTTGCTAGTGTTCTGCGCTGTTGATTTTGATGTTTCTTCAGCGTTTCTAACACTGTCCTCTTTGTTAGTATCGTTTAAATCAGTATTCTCCGGAGCCTCGAGTTTTTCAGACGTGTCAGTATCTTTAACTTCTTTTTCAATTTGACTTTTTGACGAGTCCTTTTCAAGAGCAGTTGTTCCGTGCTCTGATTTGACCCAAGTTTCTGTATTTTCTTTCGATTCATTTAGCTTACGATCGTTATTTCTATTCATAGCAGTAACAACAGCTGGCTTGCACCTTTTCATATTTACTTCGGTCTCCAATACCGATTTCTCTTCAACAGTGTTGTGTTTATTGGGCTCATCTTCTGGTACTTCAGCTGTGCTCCTTTCTTCGGTTGGAGAGCTCATGTGTTCAGATCCATCAACACGCATCACATCAGTACAAACTTTATTCTCGTTATCATCACATTCAGCTTCATTCTTCATCTCCGCATTGACGCCTGAACAATTCATTCCTTCACCATCACTATTCGATTGGATTCTTTGATCAGTATTTTCGCGAGCAGTGATTACAGAAACGTTTTCTGTGCTGTTGGCTGTAACAGGTGGTTTGACATGTGATTCGCTGCTCTCCTCGGTTGGTTCAGGCTCGTCAGAAGTAACCATTTCACATTCACTACGTTTGTCTGATTCGACGGTATTTTTATCTTCAATAAAAGTTTTTGTTTTGTCGACCGACATTTTTGATTTGCCTTGGAATGGGTTAAAATTTGGGTCATCCAAGTTGTCCAGGAAATCCAAGTTGTACGTACCCTTTGGTAACGGAATGTCGCCATTTTCACCATTCACGTTGCTTACATCGTTATTCTCAGCCATGTTTGTGGCTGAAGTATCAGCGCAAGTATCTGATTCTTTTGTTAAGTTACTGTCTCGATCACAAACTTTAACTGTTTCACTCGCCTTTGTGTCTATGCCACCCTCTGCCCGTTGGTTTAAAACTGATTTTTCCTCTTCACTGATTTCCTTTTTTGGAGGTTTGTCAGTGTTTTGACTGATACGGGTAACTCCTACATGATCTCCAATACAAGTATCAATAATATCTTCTTTTGCTGCATCATCTTGTGGACTTTTTGTGCCAGATATTGGCTGATCAGAATGTTTTTCGGGATTCAAAGTGGCAGATGTATCAGCGGTTATTACTGCCTTCGAATACCCAGTAACATCGCTCTCGTCTTGCCCACTCACTGTGGCAATGAAATCAGGTAGCTGCCCTTTTTCTTGTGCGGGTAGAGCTTTTAAGTCGGCATTGATATTCCCTAAGGTATGTGATTGCATACCAGCAGCAACATTCGGTATTGGAGACCGAAGTAAATGTTCTGTACAAATAAAATGACGCTCCACCTCATTCAATGACAAAGACTCGACTTTTGCATTGACATCATCGCTATTCACTTTAGCTTTTTTAGCTCTATCACTTTGATCTAGAGTCGAACATGGATCATCAGCCGGAGATGAGCAAACCTGTGAGGAATTCACGGCTATATTATTCATAGACTGTTCTATATCTGAGTCTTGCGGAGAAGTTTCCCTCTTGAAGCATGTGTGTTGTGAATTAGCCCCTACGACTCCTGACTGGCCCTCTTCTTGTTCTATTTGCAGATTACCTTGTTGCTTGCTGTCTGTAATGTTAACAGGATCCTGACCCATAATATCATCCGAACTTCTTAAACCAATGTCATTATTTGTTTGTGTTGGAGGTGTTGCGTTCTCATCTGTGTTTATAACAGCATCGGCAGCGGGAATTATGTCTCCGTCTGCATCAAAGAATGCATCCTCCTCCGTCCTTTGACTTCCTACGGATGATGTCTTCTCTAACTTGTTAACATAACTACTTTTCGGCTGATTTTCTTCTCCGTCATTGTTGATATGCCGTGTAATTAGATTTGCAGAAGCTCCTTGCATATCCAAATTAATTTCACCCGTCTCGGTTGGCTTCTCTGTTGTCTTTGTGTTAATTGCCGATCCCTCTGCTGTAAATCTACCAATCTTCCCCTCGATCGACTTATTTTCCATTTCACAAGCTTTACTGTTTCCACAGGTTTTGTCTTCTCTTTCGGTACTTCCAGAATTCGTTATTAGCACAATCCCCGACGTAATAGCTAAACTCTGACGAAGAGCACCTAGCAAACTGGGGTCGGCTATGTCCCTCTCCTGTTGTTTGTGGCTACTATCAAGTTCGTCTAACTGATCAGCACTGAGAACACCATGAACTTCATCAAATGACGTGTTTTTCACCCCTACTGTTGCACTATTACAACCCACCCCTTCAAGTTCAGAAACGCTATTACTGTAACCTCCAACTTCGCCATGACCGTCACCTTCAATTTTATGAGTGCTGCCAGGATCACCTGGATCACCATTAGTTTCCCCCTGAGAATTCTCTGCACTTCCCGCAGGTACTACATCTGCCGCAGCTTCGACTTCATCATTAGCCAATTCCGTCTCCTCCTTGGATGCCTCTCCACCCATGATCACAGATATCAAAATATATTTCTTGTGGCTAATGCTAAACGTCAGCCTCTTCTGTGGAAGGTATTTGTTCGCAAGTTCCCGCCTATATTCCTAGCTTATTCCTAAAATTCTTCCACGTGATACCACTAGGAAGATTGTACCGTGTATCAGTGATGCACCTGTTTCGTAGTTTGCTTAAATATACGTTTGTAATGCACAATATTTGTCCTAAGTCATATTATTGGCAAACATATTGATGGCAAGCAGCCATGCATCTCCTATTATGAACTCACTCCAATTTACATGCCACACCAGGACCAAACATTCCTAAACTTGAAGAGGTTAGATGATTTAAGATATTTGCGTGTCACCTCTTTTTGCACAAACATTTCCTTGTTCAGGTAGGCCTATTTCAAATTTCCCTCAATGTACTGCTACAATTCCCTATGTAAGTACGCAACCAATGCAAGTGTTTAGTTCTACCCGAATCCCAAGATGCGCAATTAGATTCTGCCGGTGTACAGGGTTGGTTACCTCATACTGCAGGTTCAACATTAAACAATCTTACCAGACCTAGTCGGCAAACTCATGTCATCAAGTGAGAAAAAATCCGATAGCAATTGCGATTGCCTGTAACAAAAACTTGGTCGTGTTTACTTCTGAAATCTATCCATCAAGTATCAAGCTAGGGGTCTTTTTTGGAGAAATGGTGTAAAACACTCTAGCTTTCTCTTTGAGAACCCACCAAAATAGCTTCATCGTGCTGCCTGTTTTCGTGTTATATGGTAACAGCAAAGGTTTTATTCCCTGAATGAACAGCCTGGATAAGTTCGCAATTACCGAATAACTGATAATGCTCAATTTCTTTAAAAAATAAAATCTGTGTACAACAGATAGAAACTGTGTGCCACGTATTGTCTACCTAGGTTCATCAAGAAATGATTAACAGACGTTCCATGTATCGCTAGTCGATGCACTCTGACGGTGTTCGTTGGGGTTGTATTCCAGTTGTGAGGGACACACACATTCCTATTTGCTTTAACTGGACAAACCATAATTCTCAGGGTTCCCACTTTTTTCCTCTCAAGAAATTCCCTGACTTTTCCAGTAATTCTTACATTTTTCCCTGACTTTTTCCAAGACTTCAAAGCACAGAAACTTTATTCCTCCAAATGAGCTTACAATAACAAGAAGCTAAAACTGAACTGTATTAAAATGTTACTTTTGGCCCTAATATTCAGTGATGACTCACATTTTTTTCCATCTGGAATCAATTTTTAACTAAAATATGTCAAGATATAACTGTTTTTGTACTTACTTTGTAACTTCTTTTTTATTATTTTTTGATGAAAATTTCCCTGCCTTTCTGATAAAATTTTAAAATTCCCTGACTTTTCCCTGACTGGAAAAACTTCTCTCATTTTCCAGTGCAAGTGGGAACCCTGAATTCTACTTTGCTCAAAAGTGACCAAACTGGAATTCGACTTCGGGAGTCCACACTGGAATTCGACTTTACCCCAACTGACCAAATTAGATTTCTGCCGGGAGTGGGAGGGAGGTGAGGATAGGGGAGAGACGCGAATCACGATTGCAAGTGTCTAAATTGAATTCTATTTTTAGCAGAGCTGTCCACAACAGCAATACTCTTTAATAGGAAAGGGGCAAGGACAAAGTCTCATGAAAAATGAGATATCACAGTGATTTTAGGTCTATGATTGGTTGATTTTTTGTGTGAGATTTCTGGAGATTACCACCACATACCACGGCAGTTTACCACCACATTACCACAACAAAAAAGTTACAACAGTTTACCACCACAGAGATGAACGGACTCCATGGGAATGAACAGACATTACCACGATGTTACCACGACAGGGAAGCACAGACTCCATGACAAACAGACATTACCACCACATTACCACAACATCTTGATAGATTTAAGGTAAAAGCTGTTGGAACAATTTATAAATTGTTTTATTGCACTCATTGCATCCTTTGCACTCTATACACTTTTGACATAACATTAGTTAACAGTGTATGTTGAGTTGGAAGGTGTGTGAGAGGTGATGGGGGGGGGAGGGGGGAAGTTAATTGAAGTTGTGTGAGAAGTGTGTGGCATGCAAGGTGTGCAATAGGTGCAAGAAGTGTAATGGTACAGTGTATGTTGACTTAGAAGGTGTGCAGGAGGTGGTGGGAGGTAGTTAATCAAAGTTGTGTGAGGAGTATGTTGGGTGCAAGGTGTGCAATGGGTGCAACACATGTAACAGTGCAGTGTATGTTGGTGTGTGAGAGGTGCTGGGAGGTACTTAATTGAAGTAGTGTGAGGAGTGTGTGGGGTGCAAGGTGTGCAATGGATGCAACAGGTGTAATGGGGCATGTGTGTTGACTTTATAAGGTGTGTGAGAGGTGGTGGGAGGTAGTTAATTGAAGTTGTCTGAGGAGTGTGTGGGGTGCAAGATGTGCAACAAGTGTAATGGTACAATGTATGTTGACTTACAAGGTGTGTGAGAGGTGGTGGGAGATACTTAATTGCAGTTGTGTGAGTAGTGTGTGGCATGCAAGGTGTGCAATGGGTGCAGCAGGTATAATGGTGCAATGTATGTTGACTTAAAAGGTGTGTGAGAGGTGATGGGAGGTAGTTAATCAAAGCTGTGTGAGGAGTGTGTGGGGTGCAAGGTGTGCAATGGGTGCAACAGGTGTAATGGTGCAGTGTATGTTGACTTACAAGGTGTGCAGGTGGTGGGAGGTTAGTCAATCAAAGTTGTGTGAGGAGTGTGTGGGGTGCAATAGGCGTAATGGTGCAATGTATGTTGATACTATATCTTTGTTTCAATCTTAGACATCTAAAAGGTAAGAAATATTTCAGAATTATTATCATGAGAAGTTACCACCACATGGTGGTAATGAGGGATGAACAGACAGTTACCACCACTGATTACCACCACAGTTACCACCATGTTGGTGGTAATGAGGGATGAACAGACAGAAATTAGTCTCTAAGCAGACTCAAAATAATCTCCAGACAAAAATTAGTCTGAACATTATGACTCTTTTTAATAATTTAATATAACAAGTAACTCAGACAATTATATACCAGCACATCTCATTTGGAGCTGAGAGATCAGAGAGGTAGGAACTGTTTCAGAATTACCACCACATATTACCACAACAATTACCATGACAAGTTAAAAGAACAATTACCTTGACAATTGATCAATACATTCAATTTCTACATTTTTTACAAAGTTATTTTTTTAAACAAATTCAATAAATATATTATGAGGGGAAAAAATAATACAACGTAGTTTATACATTTTCATGTAAATTTTAATGTTACATATGATAGCTACAAAAAAAATAAATTATTAAAATGTTAATAGACTTGTTATGTAAACTCGTTATATGATGGTTACAAAAAATAATTATTAAAATGCCAATAAAGAACATTTCTGACTAATTTTCATGACCTTCATATTGTAACAGGTTGAGGTTATGGTATTGTAAAACTGAGGAGTGGGAGATGAACTGTGTATGTATTTGGCTTCCTTTTGCCAGAAGAGTGTCAATTAGTTCTCTAACCACCTCAGCCCTTCCCGTGAGTCCCCATGCATGTATCATGTGTAAATCATGCGCACCTTGTTCACCCCCTCAAACAATGTCCAATCAACATCATTGCAACACATGTACAATCCCCGGTAGCCAATAAGCAAATTGTGTGGTGAGTCTAATCAATCACCATCTGCCATGTAAGACTGTATTCCTACTCACCCCCTCATATGCCTACAGCATTAACTAATGGTTCAATTGAGATGGAAGTGGTAGCAAACTTGAGTTAGTGTGCTCCAGTACCTAGCTTAACATCAAAAGGTGCTAAATAGCTTCAGCCCTTTCCCAAGTTGCCACCCCCTCATGGGAACTACTTTGTGTAGGTATACTAATATTCTGGTGGCTAGGTATTAAGTATATAAGGGAGGCATACCCTATGAAAGTAGGACCTCCAGAAATAACCACCAGACTGTTCAGTGTC
>JBCAUG010564833.1:0-14608 GCA_038406175.1 Haplosyllis leylae | reverse complement strand
CTCACTATAGTTCACTTAAGGTTAAGGATATGCACACCAAATTTTAGCATTTGGATTAAGCTAAGAAGGGGGATGTTATGCCATCTAGTGTATTCTATGTATCACCCACTTGCACGTGAATGCTTCATATGCTTGTATGGAGTTCTTTGTTCAATAAACGCCATCCAGTCACTTGGGAATGTGTGTTTGAGTTCTAAAGAATACTACACCCCCCAAAGTGCATTTAATCCCCAAGAAAATTAGCCCATCACATAGCCTACCTATCTGACCACCTCAGACTAAATTAAAATATGGAAGACTTATCAATCCTTCATCAAGAAAGCTTTGATTTTCTGCAAGGGTCTTTTTGAACAGTACTCAAATTGCCCTGGATGTTGTCAAAAATGACCAAATTAGGTCCTAGGATCTGTCATAAGGTGTCTTATGTCAATTAAATTCCAAATTGCCAATGAGAAATCACCATGCACCACTATGCTTTAAAGTGGTTAAAATGTAAACTTACACCAACCAAAACATCATCAAATACCCAGTTCTGATATGGTTTTTAAATTTGTGGACTTTGAGAAATTATATATTGTGAAACAATATATATTTTGCAATATATATATATAATTATATTCTGAAGCATGAACAAACACACAAAGACTTGTCTTCAAAAAACTTCTGTACAATTACATCTTACGTTAAGATTTGAATGAGATTTGAAACTTTTGCACTGAATTTTTGCACTATGGAAAGGTAAATTTTTCCAGTACAGTCCTCATTGTCATACATTTTTGGAGATTCAACAGTTCAGAAAATTTTGGAGTTTTTACTACATTAGAAACTCCTTCCTTTACAACTAATGAGAAATTATATTTTGACACATGCGTAAATAATCAAAACATTTATCTCAAAATTAATGCCGTACAATAATATGCCTGTACAAAACCCATTCAAACAATGTTTGAAAATTTCCAAGATACTTGTGTGAATGGCTGTCATGTTCACAACTACCCAACCTCACATATAGCTTTAGCCCAATCCCAGTTACAAAAGCTGCGAAAATCCGAGCAATAGTTTTAAAAATGAGCATCCTCAAGTATTTATCAGCAGTAGTATATTTACCTCTCTGGAAAAAGAAATTTAAGCTCGAGACCTCTCATATCTTGTCATTCTCTTTAGCTTTTTTTCCAGCGGAATATCAATTCTACTTCCTGAAAAGTAAACCTTTCCTTTTCTACATTTGCCTTGTTGTGGAAACTATACCTGTACTCACCCAAACATATTCCATATTTTTGTAAACTTCCAAGTACAACTGTCATAAACAAATATCTGTGAAATTGTTCCATGCTGGCATATTTTACATAACAATCCAAACGTCGAACCTTCTGTTTTGACCAGCTATTCGTCCACCTGTTTGTGCTGTGGTACGTCACATTGTAGTCGTGACCCAATCTGTGAAACTCAACGGTGCATAACTAAACACATACCTGAGGAATACCCTTATACGTACAGGTACTGATGGGATTTAATACGCAGATCGCTTGTTTGGGCAAAATCAATAATTCCATTTGATGGAAAATGGTGAATTTCATGAATGTTCATATGGAGTAATTAAGAGTTAAGCTACACTGCTGTCATGGAAGTATTGTGATGGACACAAAATACGGTAGCTACAATCATTCGTATTACACAAATGGAATTCTGAATAAATGTTTCCACGGCTTTTTCACCAAAACGCGCCGAAAGTTCGAAACAAATTCTCTTCCCATGTCAAGCATTGTGCAATTCAAGTGAGACGTCAGTTCTAATTTTTCCCCAGAGAAGACAATAGAGATTAAAATAATTAAATGGTTTTAAGGGTTTTAATGATTGTGATACACCAAAAATTGCATTCATATACCTGTAATTCTTTATTTCATTACAAGGGCAAAGCCATGATACTCACAACTAACTAATCAGCGAGTTCGATTACACATGATTCATACCTTTGTGATTCATCTCAATGTACCGAATAAATCACTTATAAACATTCAGATGTTGAGTGTAAAATTATTAGGACTTTACTATTTAAATTGTTGCAGTTGCAATTCAATTTCACTGTTTGTGCTCATGAAGTAATTTAACGTGAGCAGTTTCTATTCAAAAATCAAAAACATAATCAATAATTTATCGGGTTATGGAAAATTTTGTAGTTTGAGTACTATTTTACCCATGATAATCTGATGGTTTCCGTTGTGAAATTACAAGGTCATTGACCGACGTTGTGTGTAACCATATTAATAATACTCTGGGAATTGTATAAACAAAAAACTTCTACGCAAACTGATTTTTTGCTGAAAAAAATTGCAAAGTTGCAATTAATTCTTTTTTCTTTTATCAATCTTTATCTTTCGTTCTATGTTAATAGAAACTTGCGATCATTTCGATGTGACTCATAATTGTAGGTTTCACACATGTATCACTCTCAAAGTTAAGTAGAGGATCCAGCAGTGGGGTGGCGTGTGGGAACCAAAAACATGAAATCTGTGCAGCTGCCTTGCCTTTGGTTATCCTTTTGTGACTGTTTTTACAGGAGGGAAGGCATGGCTGCCTTGCCCCCCCCCACTCCACTGAAACTCGCACAGTTTTTCCAAAAAGTTATAAATTAAAGGTAATCCTTACTACCTCCAAACAAGGTTAGACAATTCCACGCAACTCCTTTGAGCGCGCGATTAACCTTTTATCTTCACAGTAACCATTGGCGGGTCTAGGGGGGAGCAAATAGTCAAATAGTAGGTTGGCGCCCCCTTAAGGATCGCCGCCCACTGGGAAATCCTGGATCTGCCACTGGTTACCAAGTCCAACACTTTGTGTGTCGTCAACAGAGATGTTTACTTCTCTGTATTGTCTCTGTTAAGCTCATTGTTGCCGAGGAAACACTGCAATAAAATTTTGGTGCCGAGAGCTTTCTTGGTATGAAGTAACTTTGTGTCGAGAGCTTTCTCGGTATGAAGCAACTTAATGCCTAGAACTTTCTCAGTATGAAGTAACTACATTCTTGCCTAGAAAGCTCTCGGCACGAAGTTGCTTCGTACCAAGAAAGTTCTCAGCACCAAAATTTTATTACCAAGAACTTTCTCGATAACAAAATTTTGTAGCAAATATCCAGGCAACATTTGCATAATTTATTATTATTTATTATAAATTCTTGTTACTGAGAAAGCTCTCAGTACCAACTTTTACCGTGCTGAGAGCTTTCTCAGTACAAAGTAAATTCTTGTTACCGAGAAAGCTCTCAGTAACAAAATTTTATTATGCTGAGAGCTTTCTCAGTACAAAGTAACTTCGTGCCTAGAGCTTTCTTGGTACGAAGTAAATGTACAAAGTAGCTTTGTATCGAGAACGCTCTCGGCACAAAAAAATTATTGCTGAGTGTGTCCCACAATATTAGGCAAAGAGACAGTACAGAGACGTAAACATTCGTGATGCCGACCCTTGACACTTTCATGCACTGATAAATATTTGCGATGGAAAACGCAGTTGCCAAGTAAAATACAAAATATCGCACAGTTTAAGGGCTTGGATAATATGAGAGTAAACAAATGGATGAAATTAATAACATTTTAGGATTTCTGAAGAGACGTTGGAATAAAATCCATGTCATTGGGGTGAATCAACTGGTAAAAAGGATTTTACACGGACCAAAATGTGATAACGCCGTTGTGGAGAATCTTGGATCCGCCCCTGTGGTGGGAAATCCTGTACAGCAGTACATTAAGATAATTTTAAAGCAAAGGGTGCAAGGAAATTGACATTTGTTTGGTAAGACACCCTCTGTCCGAGAAGTAATCTAGTGCATATATATGTCTTTGGGAAACAGACCATGAAAATAAATGATCAAATTGACACACTTATCTACTCAGGTCCCTGTTACACATAGTACACTACGTAAAGCACTATTAAAATCTGAGCGATTGCCGTTAGGCCATCTGCTGGCCATAAAGCTTCATTTTATTACGTAAAATGAGTTTTACCGAGGAGCAAAAAGGCAAAGCATCCATCCCTGTGGTTGCCCTGGAAACCTGCACGTGCTGGGCAACTACGTCACCAGGCATTCTTTGTTTATTTCAAATCAAGATAACACGAATCTGAATAAGAATTTCAGTATTTGATGAATTAAATGACTTAATTCATAGAGAGAGAACGAAAAAATATTAAAATTGACTTGCTAAAAATGCTGCGAGGTACAAAAAGATGCAATGAAGTTAATCCACCTATGGTAGGTGTGAGAAATGAGTCTCAAGAAAAAAGACAAAATTCGAAAGAGCCGAGTAGAAAATCTAATAGGGTGCCAAAGGCCAAAAGAAAATTAGATTACGTGTATGATCATGAAGATCAGAACAATAATGCTCAGATATTGGCAGGAAAGTTCAAACCAACAAGTGGTTCGAAAAGAAATAATACTAAGTCTAATGTGGCTGGTGAGATTGAAATTCCGAATAAGAAAACTGTCCCAATTAATGTTAAAGATTGGGAACAAGAAGCTGATGGAATCATTCGAGAAAAAATTAGTAAAGTGGTGAAGACTGTACAAAATGAAAGGAATAATAAATATTTTGATGGAATACAGGTGTCAGTGGATTCCGATGAGGAGGAAGAACTAGATTATGAAGATGATTTACCAAATGGTGACGAATCCGGTAGCATGGGAGATCCACAAGAGTCACAAGAATTTGGTAATACTAATGCACAGGAAGAATTAAGTTCACTGATAAATGAACAAGAGCAAGACCAGGATTTAAGGCTTGGTGCAACCTCAGCGAATCTCTCAGAAGAGGACATGATACTTAATAATCCATACCTGAAAAAGTTATTGGATAAGGTGCTAGATGAGAGAATTAAGAATGCTACGCAAAAGGGGGAGACTAGTAGTTCAAGACTATTGACCAACATGCATGAAGAAATCAGAAAGGATAAAAATACAAGGAAATCTGTAACACCTAAACAGACACGTAATTCAGATCAGTTGAGAATCAACTTCGAAGAGGACCACGGATATGGCTGTGACTCTGATCACGATCATGATCATGAACAACCTGCATCAAAGAAACTCAAGTCAACAGTCAATCCAGTGAAATCACCAGGCCTAGAGGGAGCACAAAAGCGGATGGAGCAAATCTTAGTTGAGACTGAGAAATTCAAGGCAGCAGTGGAAAATCCGCCAGGTTGGACAAGAAGAAAGAGATCATCTGGAACAGGTAGCTCTTCTAATTCTTCCAAGATATCAACAAGACACCTTCAACTAATTATAGATAAACTTGTGAGTCAGTCACAGAGAGATTCAACTGCAAAATGCTACTTAGGCATATGGAGGCAGTTCAATAAATTTGTCATAAGTCTTGACAGGAAACCAAAGGCTTGGGAAGATAGGGTAACACTTTTCATTGCTCATAAAATTGAGTCTGGTATGCAATCAACAACAATTAAATCATATGTGTCAGCCATAAAGAAGATCTTAGTAGATGATGGCTATAATTGGGATGACAATAAAGTGTTGCTAGGATCACTAACTAAAGCTTGCAGAATTGTGAATGACAAAGTATATACAAGATTACCAATACAATGTGGTCTATTGGAACTCATACTTTTTGAAGTGCAAAGAATTTATGGGCAACAAGGACAACCATATTTGGATACTATGTATAAAGCACTATTTGCTATGTCATACTATGGCCTTATGAGAATTTGTGAGGTCACAGTTAGTGACCATGTTGTGAAAGCTAAAGATGTACACCTGGCTAGGAACAAAGACAAGATGATGTTCATGCTCTACACCTCAAAGACTCATAATAGGGGAATGAGACCACAAAAAATAAAGGTCACTTCAAATTTAACTGAAAGGTCTGGATTCTATGCTCAGAGAAATTTTTGTCCTTTTGACCTTGTCAATAGATATATGACCTTGAGGGGTCAATACACTGAAGGTGAACAATTTTTTGTATTCAGTGATAGAAAACCTGTTACTCCTGAAGCTGCAAGAGAATTACTCAAGAGATGTCTGTCTAATTTAGGACTAGACCCATTCTTCTATGGATATCACAGTTTCAGAGTGGGTAGAACTACTGACCTTATAAAATATAACTACTCAATTGAGGAGGTCAAGAGGATGGGAAGATGGAGGTCTAATGTAGTTTACAAATATATTAAACTTTAAAAGGTTGTTCAATGGTCTGTTTGATGGCCTCTGTGCGCTCAACCCCATACTTCAGAAGTTTTTCCTGACCATGACCTTGCAACGTCCAAAGCGAACTATGCGCCAACATCTCATTAATTTAACTCCGCCCCCTGACTTCAACAAGGGAACACGGATTGTTAACTTTATGTGGTTTAATCCATGCTTTGGGCATTGGGCATATATATTAGGTTTAAATATGATAGGTCTAATACCGATTATGATCTGCTACTATTTATTGCTATCAAGAGCTAATGACGTATTTGTTTTTCATTTAACATGTTGTAACATGACGGTTTTAACATGTGGAAAACACGTGGGGGAAAACGTTTATCATGACTATGGATGTTTTGTCAACATTTCACTTCTGGCGGCAAGTGGCAACATCAAAGAAATTGCCGACATCTCATTATGTAAATTTTGCCATGTTGTTGAGTGCGATACAACGCTACAATGTGCTACAACTCTATCCACTTTTCAACCTTTTAATGTATTTACAGAAGACTTAAAAGGACTGAGAAAGATTTGGATTATTGGAGACAACTTTCTAGCTGAGACTTTTCGTCGCAACTTCAAGAAAACATCTTGCAATCTGTACATGAAGGAAAATTTCGAAGTTTTGCCATTCTGTAGCAGTAAATACAGTGATGCCAACACCAATACGCTAAGTAGATTTATTAACTCTTTTGTCAAAGCTCTGAATGAGAAATATTACCTCCCGGAATTCATTGTGGTCCTTCTTGATGGTGATCTCATTGACCAATTGGATTACAAGAGGCAGAATGTGGCCTCTCTGCTCGGCCCCTGGATCGAATACATCTGTCAGTTTATGTCAGAAACTGTTAACAAAAGGAGACAGTTACTGTCCATGAAGGCAAGGCCTAGTGATCGAACACAGATCTACTGGGTGCCACCTATTTCACACTCGAACTTTGATCACTTAGAACAGCAATCACATGAAATATTTGGTAAATGCATAGAAGCGAATAGCAAGCTGCATGACAATATCAGAGTGTTGAAAATAAAGGATATGTGGAACAAGCACGATGACAATCTAGTCATCAACAATCGTTTCACAAAACAAGGACTGGCAACGTATTGGAAGGCTGTGGATGCCTCCTTTCATTTTAATGTTCAGAAAAGAGACGACTTCATGACGAAGTCAAAGTATAAGGTTCTCATGAGTAGACCTGACGGCAAGAATCAATGGTCAGACCAGAAAATGACTTCCGGTCGCAAAGACTTTACTAGAAGACCAAACTCGGATACAGTACCCAATTTCTTCATCAGGCAGCACAGACACTTTCACTCAGACAACCCATACCGTTGGTCACGATCGCAGCATGCTTCCAGCCCAAGATTCTTGCTGCCACGTCTCAAACATCATCACTAATACATTTCGGCAAACTTTGCTGTAAATTACTATTTTTAGCATTCTGTGATCGTGCCACTTTGAATTTTACTATGGAATTTTATCTATATTTATGTATTTACAGCTGTATTAATAAACTTATTTTGCAGAGTTTATTGGCATCTTCTATTTATCTGCTTGGGGAAGTTGGTACATCCCTGAAGGGTTTGAGATGTTTGCCTGACTTAGTGGCTCGGGTTGCGCAGAAAATAGGAGATAACTGTGAAATCTAATGATAATTTTTCACAGTGATTACACCTCTGGTGTGAATGGTCTGGTTAACCTGGGGTTTGTTAAGGTAGAACAAACCAAATGGGAGTGCAAAGTCACTCTGGTCCATTTTTATTTGGGTGCTTTTTACCCTGTGAGTTCATCAATTTTCTATTTTGGTGTTATGATTTGAAATAAACCTTATTTCTATTTCATTCATGTCTTTGTTCTTTTTGTTTTGGTAAAATTGTCCAATCAATGAATGCAATATATCGAGAGAGCGGAAAATACATTACTGTGACAGGTTTTGGTTAGGGCGTAATTTTTACGTGGGCTATAGATAGTGAAATGGGCAGTGTCTCTGAGAACCAATCGAAAACGAGATAAAAGACACAAACAAAGTAGTCTGGTTTGAACCAGATCTGTGAACTAATTGGGTAATTTAACTGCATAGCAAAGCGACGACGTATTCATTTTTCTTCTGACAGCTAAAAGTTAACCTGCACCTGTTTATCAGTATCACGGAAAAGCTTATATTGGGGTTATCTTTAAGTAGACACAATGTTAACTGTTGGAGGTAGAGTACTTCAGCGAATTCGCGGATCCAGGACATTGCTTCAAAATGTCGTTTCCAGAAAGGAGTCTACCTCGTCGGCATTTAACCAGATGTATCCTCGTCATGATGACTTTTCTGAGCGTCATGTAGGACCGAGCACTGCAGAAAAGGAAGCTATGCTGGAAGTGTTGAACATGAAGGTTGGTTGTCACTTTTGACGGCACAAGTGCCACAATAGTACTGATCAACCCGCCTGGCAATCCTTTTCTGGTTAATATCGACTTGCAAAGGTATAGGGCAGTCTACTCTACAACTGGTATTAAATCTAGTTTCATCAGTTGGATTTTTATGCGTCAAAATATTTTCACGTGAACCTTGAAATAACAGTATTACTAGTGGCGGATCCATGACTTACCGTATACATGAAGGGAGGAGCGAACACTGGCTTGTCCAGACGTACCGATATCGAGACGTCACCGTCAACATCAAAAAATTGGGTTCCATGGTAACATATGAGGGTGACTGTGTGTTCACACTTTCAATTGGGCTAAATGGGTCCCAGACCCATTCTGCCTGTCAAAGTCACCGTCATTGTAACAATGTTAAACAGACCTAATTTCGGTGACGGGCTAATCACCAGTAGGTGTGAACAAGGCTCGAGGGTGTGGGAAATTGTTTTCAACAGGCCTACCGTGTACTTCCTCCCCAAGGGGATAATATGTTTTTTAAACGTTTCAATATTTTCATAGCATTACTTAAATGTGATAGTTACCGCCCACATTCCGTGGGAATGGGGAAGTTAATGTTTTTACAGGTGTGTGTCTGTCCACGGGGGGGGGGGGTACCCCAGTCCCATGTTATTTCCCTGGTCTCTGGCCCCAGGTCCTTTCCAGGGGTGTACCCATCCCAGGTTCTTTACATGGTCTCTGGTCCCAGGTCCTTTCCAGGGTGTACCCATCCCAGGTTCTTTGGCTGGTCTCTGGTCCCAGGTCCTTTCCTGGAGAGTATCCCCGTCCCAGGTGGGGGGGGGGCCTTGGGTACCCTAGTATCCCAGCCCAGGGGTATCCCAGTCATGGGGGGGGGTACTCGAGTACTGGGCTGGGGTACCCACCAGCTGGAACTGAGAGGCCGGGGCACCCCCCTGGTACAGTACAGAATAGCGAGTACTTGCTAGGCAGCGGGCAGTACGCCTCTTGCGGTCACGCAGGAGGACTTTCTTGTTAATTATTGGAGTTAAATGTCGTTTCACACATACCGTTACCGTGCCAAGCAATATCGCCGTCAAAAATGGGTTAAATGACAAGTGATGGTATTTACGCTGGACCATGCAATGGGCCATGGAATTGGAAATTCGGGTTCCGGGCACATTCTGCGTGTCCATCGAAGTCGCCTCAATGTACTTTGACGATGACTTTGATGGGAACACCTCATATAGCACAGGAAAGTAAATACAGGTGATTGTACATGATCAGACAGCTGTGTAGCAATCTGTACAGCTGTGTGTTACTGTTGTCCATTTCGCTTTTTAAATTAAAGTTACTTTTGGTAGCGAAATTTTTTTTCACGTTTCAGAATGTTGACGATTTGGTGGAAAAGGCGATGCCTCATAACATTCGATTGAACCGTGAACTGAATCTTGATGCTCCGCATGGTAGGTGTTGCGAGGTCACATTTTGCTTATCACGCAGAGACAGTACATCATTTACATGTATCAGTCTTATGATTTTCAGTGATATGTGAACAGGCAAATATAAGTATAAGTGCAGTAATCTCTATTCTATCCTCATTTGGTATCAATAATTGTCATGCTAGAACCTGTTATCTGTAAGTGTGCTTGTAAAAAGGAGTTTCAAGTACGTCCTATTGTGGTTTTAGATACAATTCGTTTCACGATGGACTTTTGGTATAAATGGTCATTAACCTAATGTTTCATATTTTGACCTCTATCGGTATCCTATCTTGCCGTGCAATGCATGAGTGAACATCGTGATTTAAAACTAACATTTTCTTTGTTTTAGGCGAATTTGATCTATTAAACCGGATAAAGAAGATTGGGCGTAAAAACACAGTATGGCGATCCTATATAGGCATGGGCTATTACAATTGCTGTGTTCCCAACACAATTCTCAGAAATGTTTTCGAAAACCCAGGATGGTATGTAAAAAGTGATTAAATTTGGCAGTTAAGTAATGTTCAACGCAGGTTATACCGGGGGTATAAAAAGAGAAGAAAAGGGAAGTTCTGTGCCAAAGCAATATATAAGTCATCAATCATATCACGTTACCACCAAAAATAGGATCTCGGAAAACCCACGATAAATTTCCATAATTTTCTTAATATTGAAGAAAATGATACATCAAAAGCAAGTAATTTGGACCTTTTGGAACTAATTGGGAAAGAGTACCCCTATAGAACTAAATTGAAAGGGGCCACCATAACCTTTCTGCCCATCAGAAATAAAGGTATATCTCTTGTGATTTGGCTGGAAATTTTGATAGGAACTAGTTGCTCTTTTAAATGGTATTTTCAACAAGACAGCATTCCATTGACATTACGAGGCAATATCAACCAAGGCCCCCATCCTTACCATGCAAGACAAAGCCTAGCTGGTGGGGCAGGGGTAGGGTCACCTGGTCAGAGTATCCCCTCTCCCTCCCCCCTGAACCTGACCTAGCCAGGGGAGGGGAAGAAGTAGGGTCACTTGGTCAGGGTATCCCTCCCCCCTGAACCAGACCTGCTCTTTCCCCTGGACCAGACCTAGCCAGGCGGAGGTGTAGGGTCACACTGTCATCGTACCCCCTACCCTCAGTCCTATCACTTCCCCCTAGACGAGACCTAGCCGGGGAAGGGGAGTAAGGCCACCTGTCCAGGTTACCTCTTTCTCCCCCTGGATAGGTCTGGTCAGGATACCCTTCCCCCTGGGCAGGACAAGGACAGGATGTACCCCCTCAGGCAGGGCCAGGACAGGACATACCCTCCCCCCCCCCCGTGGACAGACACTGCTGAAAACATCACCTTCGCTCACACTACGTACGTGGTCGGTAACAAAGAGGCTTCAAACTACTCCGTTGTTTAATTTAGCCTTGCCATTTCAGGACTACACAGTACACTCCGTACCAACCAGAGATAGCGCAGGGACGACTTGAGGGATTACTTAACTATCAAACTATGGTCAGTGACATGACAGGGTTGGACATGGCAAACGCTTCTTTGCTAGACGAATCCACCGCTTGTGCAGAAGCTATGGGCCTTTGCTACAGGTACAGACAGACTTCTAATTACTGAAAGATATTCGTCATTTAGTCTTCATTTAATCTGGCAAGTATGTTTAATTTTATCATATCATTAACTTGTAAGGGATTGTGGAATGAATTTCAATTTGCAGACACAACAAAAGGAGGAAATTTTATGTAGATGCAATGTCACATCCACAAAATATGGCTGTTATGAAAACGCGGGCAGAGTAAGCTGTCTTTATTTTGCTTATGTAATGAATGTTATAGTATTCCAAACGAAAAAAATGCCTAGTGTAAATGTTTATGTGAGAAATAATGCGTTTTTATTGATTCAAAAATATTTTTTCAGTGCCCTGGGTATTGAAATTGAGGTAACGCCCAGAAGTGAAATGGATTTCAGCAATCGGGACTTCAGTGGTGTTATTCTGCAGTACCCAGACACAGAAGGCAACATCTACGACGTGACAAATATCGTTGAACGTGCACATGCAAGCGGGGTACTTATACTTCTTACTGTTTCACAGATTAACTTGCGTAACTAGGTACATTGGACCTTTACATATATACCATTCTCTTTTAACGTAGACTTTGGTAATATGCGCCACGGACTTGTTGGCTTTAACCATCCTGAGACCGCCTGGAGATTGTGATGTGGACATTGCTGTGGGTACAAGCCAGAGATTTGGTGTTCCCCTTTTCTATGGTGGTCCACATGCAGGATTTTTCGCCTGCAAAGATCACTTCAAAAGACTGATTCCGGGCCGAATGGTTGGCGTAACAAGGTAAATAATGACCGAAAAATTTTGCAGGCAAATTTGGAGGCCAGTATTCATTTTCCAGGAGTTCTTGCCATTTCAAAACTAATTTTTCAGTATATTTTCATTTTATGACCATAAAAGTGGCTCCAGTTCCTAACTTTATGCTGCTAGATGTTTGTCTTTCAGAGATGCAGCTGGACGAGAAGCGTACAGACTGGCACTACAGACGCGCGAACAACACATCCGACGAGACAAAGCCACAAGTAACATTTGTACAGCACAAGCCTTGCTAGCAAACATGTCTGCTATGTATGCTGTGTACCATGGTCCGGGTGGACTGAGACATATAGGTACCAGAGTGCACCATGGGGCTCTTATTTTAGCTGAAGGTATGCGCCTTCTTTCCACAGCAAAACCATCTATTTCTTATTCTTGCCTAAAATCATGTCAAGTAAATTAACTTCAATGTTTTAATGTTTACTCGTGATTTCATAGATGATCGTAAATGTTTTCGGTTTTGTGTGAAAGGTATCAAACAGGCAGGACACACAGTGACCACTGACAGCTTCTTTGATACTGTTACTGTGGTCCCTAAAGACGGCGTAGATGCTCTGAGACAAAGGGCTGAAGCTATGCAGATCAATGTGAGGCTTCGAGACGAAGAGCATGTAAGTAATGCCTGCACATTGTGCTCCACATAAGGAATCGATTTCTAGTTGTAACGTTCATAACTACAGTAAATAAACGTTTTGGTCATATTCATATGTAGGTTTGCGTTTCTGTGGATGAAACAGTTGAAGAAAGAGATCTGAATGATCTACTCAAAGTATTTGGATCTGACAAATCAGCAGTAAGTTTATTTTGCCATGCATTACTTATTTAAGGTTCCTTTATATTAGAGCGAAAAGTTTAGTTGATCTTGTCGTTACCTAATGTGAACAAACAGGCCGGAAAACTATGTAGCCATTACAAGCAACGTCACTTTCGCTTTTGCTCTAATGTAAATGAACCCTTACGTTCATTGTTTATGACTGCGAGCAATGTAGGTTGTGGTTTAACATGCATCAATGAGAACATTTGTGTAAAAAAATGTGTCCTCTGTCCTTAACTCCAAATGTTGTAGTACTTACTGAAGAATCAAATGCACGGGGATATTCCAGATATATAAATTATATAATTGTAGTGTGGTGAGTAGCTGGTACTTCCATTGTTCACTATGTTAGCTTTGGGTAAGTTTGTATGCGATGCAAGGCCGGTGAGTAAAGTGGAAAGTAGAAGAAAAGTTATTCGAAAGATTTGTTTTAAGGACTAGTGGGCGAAATGAGTAGTTTTCAACATGTAGTTCAAAAGGCGAGTGAATTTTGCGAGCCTGCAGCTTTTCCTGCCATTGACGAATCAGATTCATTCTGCTCTAAAATATCAACACTTTGTCCCAAGGAATAAATTGTTGCAATTTTGCACTGAAAATTCCGGAGAAATACAAATTGTACAGAGTGCATGATGTTACTGACAAATTAACATTATTTTTTCTGTTTAATGTAACATTCTAAGATGTTAAATGTTGTTTTTGTGCTCATACATCTTTCGTAAACATTTTGATAGCTATATCAAATCTTCAAGAAAAGAGAAGACCAGAAGAAAGACATTGTCGTCAGTTGCGGATTTAAGTTATTCTTATCTACCATGACATATTTAATTTCTATATTTTAGGGTCTAATCAGTTCTTGCATACGAGGATAATCCCAAACCCAATTTAAGTGGATACATTGGTTTGTAACATACATAGGTCACGTATTTCCTATTGTAGACTGAGATCGCAGACAGTATTGTTGGAAGCAGCGGTAAACCCAAGGGCAGCATCTTGGATTCGGAATTCCGTAGATCTAGCGATTACCTTACACATCCTGTGTTCAACAGGTAACTTAAGCAATCACCGAATACAGGACATATATAAAATAATAAAGAAAACAATATATGAGAAATATAAGCATGATGATATGTCTTTTGCAGATTCCAATCAGAAACAAACATAGTGAGATACATGAAAACTTTGGAAAACAAGGATATCTCACTCGTACACAGTATGATTCCTCTCGGCTCCTGCACCATGAAGCTCAACAGCACTGCACAAATGATGGTGATTTCACTTTGAAAGATTTTTCAGGTGTGATCGATGCTTGCGAGTATGAGTATGAGTTTTCAGTATGAGTTTCGCAAAAAAGATATAGTTCGTTTACAAAC
>JBCAUG010564722.1:0-14608 GCA_038406175.1 Haplosyllis leylae | reverse complement strand
CATTGGTTGAGGTATCTGTACAGTAGATATTTATTGTAGTACTTCTGTTCATAGTTACAGGTTCATGGTGCAATACAAAAAATCATGCCCAAAGGGGCTAAAGAGTATCTTAAGTAACAAGTATCACAGTGAGTGTTGCACCCTGGCAGAGGGCACTCAGTGGGTAGGTCATTCATGCATGACTGTTGCCCACTTTGGTCAATTCGCATGTTCGGGATTATGGTTGCTCGGTATATAGTCATGATGAACCGGGGTTGCTTAGTGCTACTGGAATCTGGCTATGACAATGATAATATCCGGTAAATTCTCAAAATAACCCCAATGACATGGAATTATCACCCAAGGAGACGGAAATTGTACAGGATTTGATGTTCTTGTTATTTCCTGTACATTTGTGCACTGTGTGAGCAATTGTATTCTTCATATTGCATGCAAGTCACCAGAATGCAAAGGTAGTATTTAGGAATCTCAAATATACAAATTTAGGTACGTTAAATGTGCATTGTTTGCTCCAGTCCAGCGAATTTCTCTGATTTTCATCTGGGTGGGTCAGTGGATTTAATATCCAAGTAAAAATACTTTTATACTGCGGAGCATTAATAAAGAATACCCAGAATGAATAGGTGAGGTATTGCTTTCAAAAAAGTCATTAAAATACCTAAATATCGCTAAATTTGAATCATCTCTCGCTGTATTTTCTTGCACCTTATTAAAATAATGTTGGATGAGGTATGGTTATTTCACCTCCCATTCTCCTCTTCCCATGATGTATATCAATATATCTGTTTCAAAGAAATAATGGATACTGGACAGAAACCAAGGACAAGTACACGTTTTACCAAGTGTAACACTTGCAGTAATCAGTAATATTTTGAGTTAAGATTTGTACTGCTTTCGCAGCTGCGAGGTGGTTCATTGTGCTCATACAATACCATCCCACAACGAATCACACACATAAAAGCACCTTAACGAGTGCGCGATGAATTGCTGTCGGAAGGTCACTGTCTTCACGAAGAGATCCATTGAAGCTCTAAAATCTTTACGATCAATAAATAGAGATGTGAAGATGGTTATTTAGAAACCTCAGAGGACCTATAATGCATGAGTAGATTGCCAAATTGATGTCAGCAACCCAAGTAGGTTTCTAGTTTTACCAGTTTGGTCCCTAGTTCTCAGAGAAAATCCAGAGAAGAAATAAATAAAATTCTTCATTCCTCGTGATGTAACATCACTGCTTGTTCAAAGGACAGTTGTAAATTGAAAGAAAACAGCAATCTTTAGTGTAGACTGTGGTGCCATCTGTACAGAAAATAGTGAAATCGTGCGCCGTGTCTTGGTATGGCGAAACAGGTGAAAAAAAATACTATCGGTTAAGTTGAAGCATTTCATAGCAACTGTTTTAACACTCTCACCATACTCTTTTCAAGACTTTTGAGAATCGAGCTTTTCCTAAATTACCAACAACACAAAGTTGAAATTTCTACCAACTACTTCTTTCATTTCGTTTATTTTTGGTACATTTGTCGTAGTCACTCATAAGATTTGTGGAAATGACCCTTGGTATTCTAACTAATTACCTGGTATTAAAAGAACTGATATATGAGGAAAAGTACAAGAAAAAAACTTAAACTAACTTAATCTGGCAATATTGCCAACTTTGTGTAATTACGGAGAAGTACGATTGGACAGAAACAAACACCAAGACAGATTGTGTGTCTATCTTGGTGTCGGGCAGTGTGAATGCACCAGAAGGTTTACGCAACTACAGTTACAAAATAGTGGCAACTATACCATGTTTTTCACCACATTAGCAAAACACATTGACAGTAATATTACTAGCCCTTGTTAAGATCAGACGCAATTACCTGCAGCACACTGCGATCTAGAATCTGGTCATTGTCCTGCGGACTCGTTTCCAGTGTTCTTCATCCATCTATAAACAGATTAGGCAGCTGATAGTTGGAATCCCGTGAGTTCCTGGGTCATGGGGGAGAATAGCAAATTGGCGTTTCACTTCCAACGGAAATCACAATGCATCTCCGACAAATGACCTGCAAATCATTAATTACTAACAATTCCGAAGAAATTATATTTAAATGCGGAACCATTGCTTTTAAACCTGATGATCAAAAAGAGGTCATGTACCGCAAATGGAAATGCTACCACATGTTGATCGAGAAATGTTATCGTTCGTGCTTCCAAAAACGTCACAGTTATCTGAAAACATGAAACGTTTTTAAGCTCTCGTTTCTGGCGTTTTGTTCTACTGCTGCCTCCGAACCGGTGGTTGATTTGACGCGCCATGTTTTTATTTAATGTGCAGAACCTTTTTACAAGGGTGACATTCTTTAGCAAGACAACTCTTTGTGAACATTTCCAGTTTATTCTTGCGCATGACTGCCATGTTGATAATGAAAGATTCTACTTCAAAATTCTAAAATTGTGGAAAAAGATAACAATGTCAAACTATCCAACAAGAACAACACCACTTAATTAAAACTTCCTGAAACACGTACAGGAACTCATACTGACACAGGAACTGAAATTAACCCAGTTTTCTACAAATAAGCTAAACAACTTATTAACGCTGTTCTAAAACTTAATTAGCTTCCAGGAACTAATCTAATGGACCTAATTAAGAATCAGGAGGAGAAAGCCTCCGAGCCTTTCTCACCAAAAAATAGCTTTATTGTAACAATAAAAATGACAAACTTAGGAAAATTAAAAATTCTAAAAAGAAATGTTAGTTATTAGTATTACCATTTCTTACCAAAAAATGAGACATTACTGCTTTGGAATTCAAAGCCAGGATGGATCGCTCCTTTGTTCCATTATAATCCCCAGGTTTAATTTTGGAACCTCCACTTAGCCAGCGTCGTTTTTTAAGGTCAACACCACCATCACCACCAGCGCCCGCCAACCCCCCCCCCCCAGCACTCAAAAATGTGGAACTTTGGGATTTCACCAGTATTTTTTTACTTAGAACCAACCCATCTCCCTGAAGTGAAGGCTTTACTGGTTTACAGAACATTAAAACAATTAAGCTATAACATAAGTTGAATTAAAATTGAAAGCCGGCCACATTGCCACAGTAACAATTGTTTCTGAAAAGTTGTTTAAACTAACAAAACATTTCTCAAGTGAGATCTCAGATAAATTTTTTGCAGTATCAATATGTGGATTCCGAAAAGTCCATATTAAGAATAACAGCGGTACTTGTAAATGGGACAACCAAGCTTTATTATAGGGACTAAACCCCGCGGCTTAACCTTCACTGCGTAGTATTGCTTCAAGTTCATTGCATAGGGTCCGACAAGGTCGTGCCTGCTTTATAGTTATGAGGTTATTAGTGACGATCTCGTTCATTCATAACATAATAAAACGTTTTAAAATGCCGAAGCATACACAATTACTTCCAAGATGCTTTTAAATCATAAATCAATGGTACTGTTCGGTTTGCGAAGAGTCACCAACAATTAAGAGTAATTGCTAAAAACTTTATTTATCCTTGAAGATGCCCATGAAAGCATTAACAGGCACTCCATCATTTGTTAGACATGAATGAGTCAAAGTCTGTGCATACTGCTTTCGGGTGTCAAGGACGATTAGTTTCCGCACAAAGGAAGAGCTGCCTTTTTCATTACATAATCATTAGAAATTAACTTCCACAATCTGATTTCAAATATTCTACTTGGCAATTACCAATTAATTGAGTCATTGCTTTATCATTCTTTACTACTGGAATTTACTTTCCGCCTGTCACTTGGTATTGCTTAGAAGAGATTTTGCTAAGTCTTCCATCACTTTGTGGATTAAGGGAAAGAGAAACAATAACTAATCCACATGCCTTGACAGACTATTTAACAGTAAGAGATAAGAGAAGGCTTAGTTATCAAGCAGATTATATTCTATTTCCATTTAGGAAATCGTCCATTTCCATTTTTTGGGGATATCATTTAGAGTAAAAATAAAAGATGTCCATTTGCAACTGCCAGTGTTGAAATAAAAACGTTTGTGCAGTAAATTATTATATTGGACACACTAGCATCTTCATTTGTGGTCCCGTGTTCGGAGTCATTGTCAGTATATTCATTCAAGTCATCCCAGGAAATCTGTTCTTGTCAAGGATAAATTATTTTGTCGTATTCATCAAGCCGAGACTTATCTTGTCCTACGTTAATGTGGACACCTTAAGAATCAATAAACACAGGATTAAAGGCTATTCATGCTCCGGGCCTTTGTTTTGAAGATAGACAATTGAATTTTTTCTTTCCCACTCTGTATCTTGCCTATAAAAGCTTTACTTCTTTCGTTGAGAATTACCACAAAGATCTAATTTACAAAGAATTCTTACGCGAAAGGTAACATTACCACGAACAAAACAACCCCAACTACACTCTACTTGTTCCGGATCCAGACGGTCTTTCTTTAATGTGTCAATTTCCAATGACAAGTAACGTAAATTCAAAACACAACCTTGAACCTCGAAACATTGATAAAGATGAGTACTAAGGTTAGACAATTTTTTATGGTATTTGGACACAAGAAGTGCCAACTCCAAAGCAGTAAAATTCTCGTCATTTGACTCTGATGTCCCATTTAGTGCACTCACGAGCCGCTACAGTGGAGTGGGTCAATAACTGGATTTTTGATTGAGCTAACTCAAAAAGTCCTTATTGCCGAAAATAACGTTTCGGGTTTCTCAATCTGGGTTATCTGAAGCTGGAATTATGGAGGCAGATTAATATAGGATTTGAAATTCGCAGTTGATTACAACGGACGAGAACCCCGAAAATGACCCCGTGGCCTACTGAATTCATAAAACCAAACAGCAATAGATCGAAATAGCATCGTTCATGAATACATGACATTTGCAATTAAGACTGTAGCAATGAATATGTATATGTCACGGTTAAACGGACTCAAGGTGCGTCCCTGTAACCTTTTTGTACTTAGCTGACCAAGCCTCTCTCTTGCAAAGAGAGGGGAATAGCCGGTTACAGTTACTCAGGCCGCTATGGCTTTACCGTAGCCGCCATCCTGGTCTGCATGTGCGTGAGTATATAATACTCAAGCATGCATGGCCAGTGCCCCACCGGCCCTGCCCCTTCCCTTCCAAATGGTATAAATACCCGAACTCACGGAGTTCGGGGAGTTTAGTCAGGTTCACCCCAGATTCGGACTTTGGCTCGAATCTACTGTTCTGGTAGCTCTAGCTTGTCGGTGCTTCACCGACTTGTCCCCACTGGAGCACCTTGACCGGCTATACCAGGATACTGGCCTCTGGCTCTGCCGGAGCCCTCTGCATTCTAAATAGTAATCCATCTAGTTTAGTTATCTTTTAGCCGGGATCAGGCTTCACTGGTGAAGCCTTAAGCGCGATAGTTAAGTAATAGTCCGGCACCCTAAGTGCGCAACGGTATGCCGGCATACGTAATTAGACGGGACAAGGACCACTGTTTGGGGGACTGGAGCAGTGCCCACCCTCTTAAGTTGTGGCAGAGAGTGCTATAGGCCAGTGGCATTCTTACCATCGGCGCAAGAGGAAAGTAGGAACATCTTAGCCGACCACCCATCTTGGAAAAACCGCGACACATACTTTTTGTCAAAAACTTTTCAAAATTTTTTTTGGGGGGGAGGGTTTAGCAGATTTGGACTCAGCATCAAAAGTTGGAAGTTGGTCACCAACCCTCCCCCCCCCGCCACCCCCACCAGACATAGGGAAATTTGGTTTATAGCCCCCACATACACCGAACATGGGCATCTTAAGCCCCATTCGGGGGCGCCTAGTTTTGATTCTGGTCATCAATACTTCACATCATCCCTTTCCATATTCTTATTTCTAAAGATTCTTCAATGATAAACTCAATTTCGCAACGGTTTTGCAGATGTAATTTGGTTTTCTGTGTGAAAATATAAAACGGATGGAAGACAGTCTTGTATTGAGATCGTTTAAAGTGAGAGGAGAATCATTACATCTCACTCCAGCCTGTGTCTTCTCTCGAGACATCCCATCGCCTGTGGGTCCTATCAACTTCTCCGTTTCCCGCAATAAGTTCATTTAATTTTCCTGCGACAGTTGGCTTTTTTTTTGCTTGGTCTTTGACATTGAGCAGGACATGTGTGTGCGATCTTAAAGTGATTCAGTTCCCTTTGGTGCCTTTGCTGTTGAGTTTTTCACCGTTTGTTTATATACATGTATCCGCGATTTTGTGTTAAAAGTTGTTCTCTTCCGGCCGGAAATGGTAAAAACGAGCACCAACCAAACTTACATTGTTTCTCCAATCAATTCAAATTTCGCATCAATATTTGGCCGTCGTATAATTTATAATGAATAAATGACCCACCAATTACCCAGTGCAAACAAATATGTCAAATACAACACTATTGGTGTCCTCTAGTGTGTGGTGTCACTAGTTCCAAGACGCGTGTCCCTTGCTCCAGGCTAATTCAAAGAAATCAGATGTCATTACACAGGAAGTAATGAGTATTTGATAATTAACATTACCATCTATTTTACTTGAACTGTGGAACCCAGTGTCAACGAAGAGGTTTTGTGTCCGGACCTCATGGCTTATTCACACTGCACAAAGGGGAACAATGGATCCCGGTTCCTTTCCCTGTCTCGGGCCAGTGTGAACATTTTTACACAACATATTAGTATCCATTGCTCCTGGTTCCATTCCCTGTATCTGTCCTGGTCGCATTCCCATGCATAAGCCATCAGTAATCATTGGCCAAATAATAGGTTGGCACCCCCACCTTGGAACTTGGCGCATTCCCCTCTGGGAAATCCTGGATCCACCACTGAGTAGCCGCCAAGGACCTCCGCACATGATTTCACCTTTCTTGCTTTATACCTGGATTTCTGGACACTCTGCTGTAGCCATGAAATTATTATTGTCATCACATCATGAAGTTGTTGTGTGTGGGTGTTTTTGGCTCTGGATTTAGGCCCATTTGCGTGGGCTGTACATGCGGAAATTCATACCGTCTGAACATTCTACCATCTGTTGTTCATTGTCAAAATTTTGTGATTCGGCATCACATTGTTACATATGAAGGATGTTCCCGGAAATTGGGGCATCAAATAGTACGTGACAAACCCTGTCATAGTCGCAGTGATTTTGGACGGGGAGTTCCTTGCTAATGATCTCCTCCGAATTGTTGCTTCGAAAGTTAATTAGTTTCATCAGACTCCCCCGAACTGGAAATGGCTGATATGCGAATAACATAACGAAACTGTTTTTTATTTGTGTATTTATTTTGCAAAATGAAACTTTATTGGTGTAGACTATGAGAAGGAAGAATAATAATAATGATAATAATAATAATTATGACGGTTTTTTTTGCAATCAGCATTTCTGTGAGATCTGACAGATTTTACAGGTCTTCACTTGGACTTCAGGTACATATGAATTCCAGAAAAGGCTGGCAATTATAAGAGATCATAATCTATCAGTTTAAACGTTAGATATTCTGTGAAATTACATTTTTATGTCCACCAGATCTGTTATATCTGACAGAATTGCTTACCGTGAAAACCTGAAGTAGGACAGAGCAGATGGAAATTTATTATCGATCACGTACGTAGTACGAGGGAAAGTAATGCTTTCAGTTCTGTCTGTCCTTCTGTTCACAGGCGCGGGGGGGGGGGGTGGTTTACGTGAGGTAGTTCAAGGTCTGGGGAGGGAAGGGGGCTTAGTCCATCTGGGACTAGGGCTAGGACTATTCTGAAATGATCCAATGGACAGGGGTGCCGTGGTCGGTATTGTCTCATAGTATAAAACGAAAGCTGTCTTGTTGCAACAATACTCGGTTGTTATCTTCGTTCGTTTTTATATGTTGATGAATTGTCAGCTTTCTGTTGTTTTCCTAATCAAGAAAAGTACAACAATAACACTTTATCTAGTTTCGGTTCCAGTGAGACGAACACAATCTGCACGTTTATGAATAAAAATGAGCCTTTCAACGTTTTTATCGTAATAATCTTGTCAGGTCCATTTTATGCTCATCTATCAACGTTCATATGTTACATTAATAAGCTCAGATTGACAGTTTCCTTGTGTAACATTTTCAAAAGCCCCCTTTGTAATTAGCCCCCCTATTTTTTACAGGAATATCAATGGTATGTCACCAATATTACTCTTTAATAAGGTTCTAACTATTAGGGCTCCTCTTGGTTAGCACAGGCGCATTCAGGTTCCTATGTCAGGGGGTCCATGCTAGGCACCAGTATCTAATCAGGACTGTGGGTAATCAGCACTTCTGATGAGTTGCTTGCACTGAGAAGAATACAAAAAGCACAGCTTTGGGGACAGCCTTTATTTATACTCCAAAACTGACAAAATGGGTTACACAGAGGAGGAGTCTATGTGTAGACAATAATAAGCCTCTACAATATCCATGGAAAACAAACAGATAATTTCAACCACAGTTCAATACAGGGATAATACACACATGACACACAGTTGGAATACAGTAGGTACAGTTGAGATACAGGAGTAGTACAGCTATACATACAGGTACAAGCAATTGCACAAATAGACCTTTACAGCTACTTGTTTAAGTGGTTACTTAGATTCTATTGAGTATTAAGTTACAGATTGATGCAGTAGGAGCCTAAGCTCCTCCTACCCTCCAGGGACTGAAAGTATTGCCAAAACATTTAGATTGGGTGAAACATCCTTTTTAGAGTACTTTCAGCTTACCCTAGGCAGGATGGGTGGCAGGCGCCCACTGAATACCTGAGAAGTGCCTGCAGTTTGCTGTTTGGTACCTTGACAGTCTGATGGTTCTCTGGAGGTCTTACTTTCTAGGAAGCACTCCTTGCTTACATACCCTTGCCTAACCACCAGCATATCAAGGCTACTACACAACATAGTTCCCAAACACCCAGGAGGAGACTCCAAAAGGCTTCTACCCTTATAGCACAAATGGTGGTTATAGTAGATGTTGGAACTGCCTGTCTCAGATTGGTAACACTCTCGTCTCATTTGGACCACAAATAACATTTATGCAAGGGGGGGGGGCACAGTAGGAATACCACTCATACTTGCAGTACTCAGCCAGATGTTACCTCATCGCTTTGGGTTCTTATTGGTCAGTGGGACTGTGCATGTGACACAGGGACTCTGATTGGATAGTTAGGGAGGAGTCCAGGACAGGGGAACACAATTGGGGCATGCTCTGTACATGTATTTACAGGAGGAGCCTCACTCATTGTAATCGTTTAATATTAGGTACACAATAACTGGATTCATTGAGAATTATGCAGGGCACACTTTGGCTCCTACTGGAGTCATTATCAACCTGTTACAGGTATTTTACAGGATTTTACAAGATTTTGCTGAAATCCCGTAGCAATCCTGTAAAATGGCAAAAATCCTGTAAAATCCCATTGGCATTCCTGTAACATGAGCGAGAGGGAGGGGGCTATTTACAAAGGGGGTTTCCGGAAATACTAGACCAGTACTGATGATATTTTTTAGACTCAATGAGAAGCAGTTGATGGTAAAGTTTGCAGAGAAGAACTGCCAAATGATGACATCTAATTTTCAGCGGAAAATGTTCAGAACTGAATTATCTCTTAATTTTGTCAATATTGAATTCGTGCCATGTTTGCTCTTCTCTGATGTGATATCACTAAGAAAGCAACAGATATCTATCAAAGGGAATTGTTTCGGGAGAACAAAGGAAAAATAATATGACATATACGTCTTGGATCTGATCTGAAGACTTAAGTCGGTTAGTCATTGATTCCCTCTTTGATGTTTAAGCCAACAATACCCGACTCTACAATATCAATGTAAAGAAAGGTAAAAAACCCACTTATTCGAGGTTTACCTAAATAACACAAATCTGACATTTCTGACATTTTTGTACAAAACTGACAACAGGGCTTTAAAATTTCAGCAAAAAAAAGTTGCCTCCAGTAGGAATCGAACTCACAACACTTACCATTTATGGATTTGGACTTGGATCATTTCAAGATCCAATGGAGCATGACTTTATAAGGGTCTGAAAATCTGAGACTGGCAAGGAATGACAGATTGGCTGAGTGGGTAAGGCATTTAGAATTCTAATCCACAGATGGTTGGTGTTGTGAGTTCGATTCCTACTGGAGGCAACTTTATTTTTTGCTGAAATTTTAAAGCTCTGTTGTCAGTTTCGTACAAAAATACCAGAAATCTCAGATTTGTGTTATTTAGGAAAAACTCGATTACATCTATGCATATCTGACTCGGGGGTATTGACAATTGTCATCAATGCCTCAGTTATTGTCACATTTACTGCACGGACTAATTGAATGCTCTTCCAGATGGAAATTTTTGCAACAGTGGCGCACACTGATAAACAGTTTCACTTGGCCCACTTCTACTTCTAGCTGGTGTACTGTGCAATATACAGTTTTAGAGTTAGTCCAGCGAGACAAATGTTGGACTTTCACTTTCGGTTGTGGTCCCGTCCTGTATACTCAATGCGACGTTCTCAATTTCCAGCGGAAAGTTATCAATCTAAAAAGTGACCAATTAATCGGAGAGCAACAAACAAAGAAAAATTGGTCGCAAAAAAACGTGCAAAATGACAAAAATGCAAAATGGCAGCATTCTGGTAGACAAATTTCAACCAATGACTGCAGGCTAAAGTAGGTCTAATTATCATAAAACTGTCAAAGACTTGGGACAGGATGTTACGATTCCCTCGACTCAACCACTAAGATGACTCTAACGAGCCACCAACAAACTTCATTGTGTCTCCATTTGACTGGAAAGTAGACGATGAATTAAAATTCAGTATCATAATAATTCGGTTACACAGAGTCACCGAAAAGGGGAAAAATCTGTAACTAATTTTCGCACAAAATATAAAGATCTCCACATGGTCACTTCAATAAAAGTAGAACCATTCTGTAAATAAGCAATACTCTCCGAAGTGTTGAACTAAGAACCGTCAGAATTTTCCATGATTCCCCAGGGTGTCCGAATTGTGAGAATTTCACAGCAGTGGGGTTCGGGTTGCCTGTGAAGTAAAGTGAAGTGAAGTGACGTTCTTTTTACTCGAACAAAGGATGATTTCTAAATCAAGAATAAATTCTTTTGTGAAATGAGCCCATTCCTACTGAAGGAGACATTTATGATTTTTTTGATGGCAGATTTATGAACTTAAACCATATGACTAGGTACATTTGAATGAGGTATTTTTGGTGACTCGTTAGAGTCACCTTAGTGGTTGAGTCGAGGGAGTCTTAACATCCTGTCCCAAGCCCTTGGCAGTTTTATGATAATGAGGCCTACTTTAAGCTGCAGTCATTGGTTGAAATTTGTTTACACACAATGCTGCCATGATGTCATTTTGCACGTACCACCAATTGGGTCAATGACGTAACGTCATCTTTCGTTAAATCCACAGAGTTGAATTCCTTTACAAAGGGAATAGTGGTTAATGACATTACCCAGATAGGAGACTTCTTTCTTTTTCGCAGCTGGAGATGATACGCTTTGTTATAGTTCGTGATACTTCCAAGTTATTTATCTACTTCTTTTGAGATAGATATTTTAAAGCTCCTTTGTAAGACAATGAAACGTGTTATTATAGCTCTCATCATGTGAAGTGATAAGTCAAAATTGTCACAATTCTGACGCATGGAAGGTTCTTGATGACAGAAGGATGCCTGCAGAAACCTGCAATTATTTCAGTCTTTCACGTTGTATCCACCGGCCACATACAGTCTTGAGAACCTTTGACTCCGAACCGGGAGGCTCTTGACGAAGAGAAACACTGGGCAATTTCCGGCCTCTTACCCGCTTGAAACAGCTTTTACCGTCGCCAACACAGCTTCATGAGGTTTGATTCTTTCAAGAAGGATCTTCGAGGAGTACGTACTCCCAGTAAAAGCTTTTTTTCGTTTCTAGCCTTTCTAACATTGTCAGTAAATTTGATTTAAATGCTTTCAAAGTATCTTGTTTACTCAATTCAGTCAAGGGATTCGTGACTGAGATTTTCGTGGTTTTCTAACTTGTCACTTTGAGTATTAAAATCTGAAACCTTTTGACAGAATACGATTTCAATTGTCTGAATTATATTCTCCAATTGCTGAGTGTAGAGTCAATAATTATAAGATCTCAGTACAGACAGTTTGAGAGTTTACAAAATATTTAAATGTTTAGCTATACTTTGAATGAAATATACCTTTTACTTAGGTATTTGAAAGAGGTAAAATTGACTAGATCAGGTGAAAAAAAAAAAACCCTGGAAAAACCTTTCGCACAGATTTTGAATATTTACCTTGCGTGACTGATTATATATTTCTGTATTTGGAGCAACATTACAAATAATAATAAATTCTGAATCCAGTTTACTTATTCCTTCAAAATTCCCATTTGTATTGTTTTACAAATATGCGCATTAACTAAAATGCTTTGATTTATTTTTTCACAAAGTTTTACACTTAAGATCACATAATCTAATGGACAAAAAATCGGGTGGGGGAAAAGATCTTCTGTTTGTTTTTTTTCTGAGACTTAATTTTGTCACAAATGTACACCATAAAAGCACATTTTGTAACAGATAAGTGTGTGATGTATTAGTCCTGTTCTTTTTTTATTTTTGAACATTACCGTCCTTTTTACGTATTAGTCCTGTTCTGTTTTGTTTGTAATTGGGATGTGGGGTTGTAAAGGTGGTTTACCAGGAAGAACAACAAGTCAATGAGGAACTAAACGAGGAGTAAAAGGAAACGAAGAGACGGAGGTTTACCTTCGTTGTCCTAAGATTAATGTGACAAGTATGTGCCGCAAAGTAAATAAAGTAACCCTGCATGGCAACGGCTCCCAAGCTCTCGAATGACGTCATGACGCCAGAAAATGACGTTAAATATGTGTACAAAAAATAGCACTATTTCATCACGAGGATCACTTAATTCTCGAATTTTCATTCGAGAGCTAATCAATCAGTACGATTTTATGTATTCATGACACGAATTGTAAGAAACTTCAAAAATAAAAGCCAAAAGATTACTGTACCACTAAAAACCGAATTATTTATAAAATGATACTGATCTTTCAACAATAGATCAACACTTGGTAAATCATCAATGGATTAAACCTATCTTGTTATAGTATCGCTTATTGTAGATCTACCAATGAAACATCTTGTTTAAACACTTCCAAAAATAAATGTTGCTCCAGAACACTCCTATACAATTTACAGGTCACGTAACATCCTATACAATTTAAAAACTCATTGGCAAAAACTAAAATTACTGCAACATCTTGTGGGAAAATAAAAGTCTGAAAACCAAAGATCGCCATATTGATTTTTACTAATATTTTATCAATAGAATAGACTCCACTTTTATCCTCAAAATCCACTTTCCAAATACGAACGGCAAGCTAAAATGGACGGAAAAGATGCTTACAATACTTATGCATCTTTTGGGATAGTTTAAAAAGTTGTCACTCACCTGTAACGCTGTTAAATCCAAGTTTTTCCAGTACGTCGACATCGACTGCACCGTCGCAGCAGCCATCTTGACCAATTCTGACGAGATCGATGAATAGATCTACTATTGATTTATTTTCGATCAGCAGTCCTTCCCAGTGTTCAATAACATTTCAGTAAGGTTGACAGCATCGCGCATTGTATGTCCTGAGCAAATGAGCCGGATAAAGGGTGCACGGCTTGATATATTCGATTTGTTTTTCGAAAGGCAGCGCCCATTGATCGGCGAGAAAACGTGAGATCTGCCAATCAGCTGCTACTAAATGAGGTTGAGGATGTTACAAATGGTTGGAACGAATAGGAAAGCTTCTTGCAGTACCATGTGACTTTTTGGTCACATGGTGCAAACAAATACAAGTGTTTTCCAATCTAGATCTCCAAAACAAAACAAACTATGTAAATAGCCATTTAATCAATTCTAATTTCCTCCAAACTGCAAAATTAGAAAATACTATGTAAATAGCCATTTAATCAATTCTAATTTCCTCCAAACTGCAAAATTACTAAATTAAATGTCTACAACCATTTTTATTCCAATTACTTCACATTTGAAGCCATATATACACATCAATAGCACAGCCCAACTACTTACACACCCTTTCCCTTTCTATTACCTCTATTACCCTCTTAAACATTAAAAATCCCAATTTTCTAATAAAATACATCATACAACTAAAGAATATTCTCTCAAAAAAGCATCCACACTGACACACACTTAAATATATATTTTTTAAAAACACAAAAATTCTGTCGCCATTTCTGTAGCATTTTGTAACAATTTTCACCGTTTCTACTTCAGATACACATCTGCCATTTCTTTTGCCATTTCTGTAGCGATTCATAACTATTCTAACTGCTCTTGAAAATCCTGTAAATGTGCCTTTTCTCTTACATTTTTACAATGTTTTACAGCATTTCCTCCTATTACTCCCATCCATGGTACTTCCTCTTGTGGTCCATTATTCTCCTAAACAAATAGAATCAACCAAGGTTACAAACTTCACATTTCAGCTCTTCTCTGTCTGGATTTAACCCTATTCCCGCCGTAGTCAAGTATATCTGTTTTATCATTTTCGTGTAGCGCGCCAAAAGTGAAAAGCCTCAC
>JBCAUG010564611.1:0-14608 GCA_038406175.1 Haplosyllis leylae | reverse complement strand
CTTTATTTGCACCAACTGATGTTAATAAATGGGAAATTAGAAATCAAGGAGTACATGAGGATTATATTTCAAGGTTAGATGCTTTATTGGACAAGTTCATTTTTGGTGGCAGAACTAAAACGAAGTTGGCAATGTTGCCATTCTTGTATTGGGGAGTGTTCCTGAAAAACTCTACTTCCAAGGTGGGGGGTGTCAACCTGTTATTTGGTCATTTTTCCCGAAAACCGCATGAAAATGAAAGAAATCGGACTCAAAGGGGATGTGCATCCACGGCGCCCCTTCTTAGATCCGCCAATTGGAATATGCCTTGGTACTTTTATGATAAGTAAGCCTAATTTAAGATGTTCCGTTCTTCCTTTGTATCCTTTCTTGTGTCCATAAACTCTCTGTCACCACACACGTTGAAGGCGTTGTTGAGAATTTCCATCATCTGGCTCAGACATGACTGTACGAACATTCAACACAAATATTGAACTGATCAGAGCTATTTGTCTTGGAGGAAAGTAGTGTCATGAATCACACTGAGGGGATTTATTCCGGCCCTTAATGGCACATGTCTGTAATTGTTCCATTAATGTAGGAAGCACGAAACGGAGGAAAGCAATATGGGTGGTCAAAGCGAGAGAACGAAACACACACATACTCATACACACACCACTGTGAATCTAGTTTTTTCACGATAAACATTTCTGTCAGATCTGGCAGATCTAGAAGTAGCATTCTACTCCTTGCTGTTGTATCTGTTAATTATTTGATGAAGAACACAATCTAGCGAGTACGGGAAATATTACAAGACCCTTTCCTTAAGATTAAAATTGTGATAAGTCTTAAAAATTGCATTTCATTTCTGTCAGATTTTCTTATCGTGAAAACTCCGACTAAGGAAGAAAGACCCATAGTTTTGTCTAGGTGGATGAGTAACACCAATAATGGATGCAAAGAGGGACCAAGGGGCTGTGCCCCCTGTAAAAATAAGTCACAAAAAGATGGCTGAAAAAGGCTGCTACAAACATTTCATGAATCCACCGAAACTAAAGATACGCGATCCAGATGTTATCAAAAGTTTTTGCAATTGATACAATCAGAAACACTGGTATCCACTTCTATTTTTCCTAAAAAGCTCCGTAGGCTTTGACAAAATTCATAAAGAAACGTAACTATTTCTTTCATTGCTTCAATTTACTTCTAGCCAAATTAGCAAAAAACTTTTAGAATACGACTTAAGTCCAAAGACAAAGTTTGAGCTATTTCTGTGTAGTGGTTACGAAATACAAGACTTCTTTCAACACTGCAAATCAGTCATACCAAATCAAGCAATAAATAACATGCCAATACATAATTGGAGACCTTCAGTCCTAATTAGGAAAATGAGGTTGAGAGGATTAGTTGGGTTTTTGCCATTTTGTCAGTCCGTGTAGCTAAATAACTCCGAGGAAACAATGTATCATCAGTGAATTCTGAAGCATGAGCCTTTCGTAGAACTGAAAACGGTTGACCTTTCAGAAATATACCTTCTCACCCAAAAACAGCGCCGTGAAAAATGATCAATACCAATAGCTGATTAAAATCAATAATAATGATGCAGTTTTTAAATTTCTTGAATTACAAAATCATTTTTGTTTTCAGTTCCCTCGTAATTACCAAAGGACATGGCCTTGAAAAAGTGATAAATTTTGTCTTGCCGATTCTGGTCAAATTTCCTTCATTCGCTTCTATCTCATACCATTTTTACAAAAAAAATCTTTGCTCGGTTTTCATCAAAAACACATCACGCATAAATGACTAAAAATTCCACCATTTATTTCCATTACTCAAACAAATTAGACCTGACTTTAACAAACCCTCTCATGGTTAATTGCTCCTCAGCTCGGATCCCAGAAGTCTCTTATTACACATCAAATTGAATTAACTATTTGGAATTAAACAGCCCCAGTGTACAGGAAGAAATGCCCGGCGCAAATAAGGAGTTACTGCAAACAAAGGAGGAACGTACGATGTAATAATATCTGGAACTGTCGTTGTTTAAAAAATCTTAAATACAAGTCGTCCATTTGATACAGTGTGGAACAGAGATGAGTAAACACCTCAGTACTGTCAGGGGCTTTTTCAGAAACGAGATTCACAATTAGCAAATTATTCCTGTACATTTTTGACGAATTGGAGTATTCCAGATTTCTATGAGAAATTTCAATATTCAGCTTCGACCTTTAATTTAAAACGACCCTCTAAAACCATATCCACCTTTTCCTGTAAGATTTGCGGGTTGAAGCATTATGCAAATACATGAGTCATCGCGACGTGAGAAATTGAAACTGGTGTTACTTTGAGCAGCTTTCCTTTAAAGATGAAGAGTCTAAAATAAGAGGGGAACTGCATCAAAATCAGAACGAGTATTTAAAATCAGAGCACACAAGAGAAAGAAATAGAAAGCAAGTCTTTCCCTGCAATAGATCCCAGCTTTATTTAAAAATTCTAACACTCTGAAAGTAAATTCAAAGCCAACAGTGTGCTCAGGGTGATAGTAAATCAAGTTTAACAAGCAATTTTGGATTTAATACATTATCTTTCTCAATAATAGGCTAATGGGTAATATTTTCATCCGTTCATTTCATCGAAATTAGATTTTTCATCGGGCTTACTTGGTTTTACGGAAACTTTTTACTTCAAGCTTGAACCTTTCCGGTGACGTCGAACGATTCAGCTAAAATTTATCCTTGTAGTCTTTGATGCAAAAGGTCTATTGGAAATCACACTCTTGTAATGGAAGTGATGAGCGTGAACCTCAACGCCAATACAAACTATAATATAAAATTGTCATAATTTACAAGAATAGATTTGTTTCATTCTTTATTAAGTCATTTTAATTTGACTGGCCAGAAAAGGAGCCTATTCCTTTACATTGTATTACTGAAAATTTAAATATAGAATTTCCTCGTTTAGTAGTTGATCAGTACATAGTAAAGAAGCATGCAGACTCCCAGACCATTAAAGACTGGATTTATGACCAATTTAATTATTTCATAATCTTCATTACAACCTGAACTATCGTAAACAAAACCATTCTTTGTTTGTGTTATCACTTCTGATATATTTTGCATCGCTATTTTTGCTTCCTCTTTTGGGAACATAAAGGTAAAATTAAAATAGATCAGTGACACCAAATCAACTTTGTGTGACACACTGTGCTTTATCAATATTAAGTAAGTCAGGCAAAATTAGATCATAGTATTCAACAACAAAGAGCAAACTTAATCTTTGAAAGCTTCCCTGAAGGTAAAACTTTTCTTCTTGCACACGTTTTGTTTATAAATGCATAGTTTCAATCATTGTCAAGTTTTAAAAAACTCTGAACAGGATTTCTGGTAAATTTGTAAGCTTTTCGCGTGTGGTTACTAATACTTCTGTTGTAGACATTTCTTTAAATCACACTGTATGATAATTAAATTTCAGACAATGGTAAATACAACGTTTGAAAAATTCCTTTTGGAATTATCTCGACGAGTTTATGAGGAACCGAAACTAAAAAGTTTGGGAAATGCGTTGGGACTGCGAGAGTTTGAAATCGGCAGCATTAAATACGACAACTTAAGCAAAAATGGTGACCAATATAAGTTTATTATCTCAAACCGTACACACCCTGAGTAAAGTTCAGAAAATATGTGTGATTTTGAGGAGATCAGAAAATACTTTTTTTTTCTTTTTGTTTCTTTCCAAGCACCTCACTCTCTATTTGCCAGTTACGTTTGTCAATTTTCTTCGATGTCCATGGTTAAAGTGACAAGTTTCCCCGAGGGATAGGACATCGGTGTTGGCTTGCCTTTGATGTGGTTCTCTAATTTGGTCAAATCAAGCATCCAGGTTGTGTTGAAAGAGTTGAAAAGACCACCCAAGCTGCTTTGATGTGGCTGCTAAATATTGTCAAAAAGGTCAAAATGTAGTCTCCCTAGATAATCACTTTGACCCAGTTAGAGAACCACATCAAAGGCAAACAGACACCTGTGTCTCATCCCTTGGGAAAACTTGTCACTTTCTTTTTGCAATGGCACAGGGCAGAGGTCCATCTCAAGCTCAGCTTAAGTGAGAACTGGACCAGTTAGCCAAGGATCTGTTTAATATATACCTTCAAATATAATCAGTCAAGGCAGGTACACTACAGGGAAATTTGACACAACTTGAGGCAGCAAGGGCCACAATAAGGGACCAGATATTGGTCAAAGAGATAGAACTGACAGGGGCAAAGGCAAGAGCAATAGTGGCCAAGGCTAGGGGGAGAGGAAGAGGAAGAGGCAGGTGCTAGGTGGATATCATGGGGGGCCAAGGGCAAAGCTTTCACAGCACTATGTACTGGGAAATCCGTTCAATGAACTACTTAACTTGGCCAATAGATTGAAAACCTACAGTGTGTTGGCCAAGGTGAGGGACCTCTGGCATACAAGGGTTATGCAGCATTGAAAATTGGTTTTTATTTCTTGAAAGAGTCAAAATATCAAGCATTTGTTGATACTAAACTATTGAATCTGTGTTGAAAGAGGTGAAAGAATGACAAAACAAACATTAATAAGGCACTGTTTGTACAGTGGCTTCATTTTCTAATTTGAAGTAGGTCTAGTCTAATTCAAAACTTTAAATCAAAGGTAAGCTACAATTCAAAGTACAAATACAAACTCAATCCTAAATCAAAGACTTAATTCAAAGTAACCTGTAATTCGAAGTTTCTTGCAAAATTTGAATTACATGTCATAATTTAGTTCAAATTTCCACTTAATTGGAAGGAAAAATTGGCATTCAAGCACTTTGGATTAACCAGAGGCATCCCTATATATACTGTTAAAACTAAAACTTAAGTTGGATCTATCCATTATGAAGTACATTTCTACAATATTATTTTTGAGACAAATGTTTCTTTATTTTTTATGCTTCAAAATCTGGTTTATTCATCGACACCCATTGTAAAAGGCTAAATGTATTTTCTGATCTCCTCAAAATCACACGTATTTTCTGAACTTTATTCAGGGTGGTACAGATAAAAAATGCACTCTTATAAAACTGAGAAGATGCCGCAAAAGGAAAGACGTTGGTAATTACATCTGTGTACAGAATATCGTTGTTAACTATCGTAACTGACATTGAGTTTTATTATAACCATGAGGTACTCAAGTGGTTGGCGTGTACTTTACATGATGACTACATTGAGAGTAAGGGGCACAGATGGCTTCGCACATTAGGGGAGATGAATATTAATCTGGTGAAAAAGTTGTCGCAATGGCCTTTACGGTAACCTTAACATTAGGCTGTCTTCCATGTACCAAGAATTTTGAAAAGCATTACATCTCCAAGGAGCCAATATTACTGCTGTATCACTGGGTGTTTCTCGATATTACAATGCTCATGGACTCTCTAAAATGGTCCACATTCTGTGTAAGAATGCCCCAATGCGGAGCTATGTAAAATGGCCGCTTAACATGAGTGTGCGCCTGGGACATTTTAACACATTTTTTATGCCCCAAAGACAACGTGAAATGGCCACACTCATGTGAGTACACTCCATTGAAATCATGGAACACAAGGGGCACATCAGAATGCTACACTCCATGAGAAAATATTCACACGTTTTGTGGTTCGCCTCGACAAATGACCAAGGGAAGTTCTGACATAAAGTTATCTTTCGATTTGTACTTACCTTAAAGGTATTGTTCTGTCATTAAATTTCTGCACATTGTCTTTTTATTATATTTCAAGGCATTACCACGGCCGCGAATGCAGTTTTGTACAAGTGGTTACAACGGCAACAAACAACGGAGGAATCGGTGCTGTTACAGAAGTTACAAAAAGTCTGCTCAGGAATAGATATGATCAATGCCTTTGCTGACGGTAAATCCAAAAAATTCATTTGAATTGTAATTTATGAAACAATACAAGACATTTTGATACCGTTTTGTTGAGTATATAAACATTAAATCATTTCCAGATAAATATACACTTACGACACTTAGAATAGCAATTAGTAATTCGAGTTTTTCTATAATTCCTCATTTTCTGCCAAATCCTGGCAGAATCCTGCCATCATGGATGGATAAGGGCAAAATCAAAATTTTCCACTTGTGAACATTGAATCTGGGACCTCTTCATCATCACTCTAATGCTCTACTGGCTGTGTTGGGCAGGTATGTGTTGGGCAAGAGATTTCTGAAGTGAGCTTTGTTTCATGCACCACCTCACATTTTGAACATTCATTTTTTCTAGAATCGATAGAGCATGACTTTATAAAGGGCATGAAGATTCAGGCTGGCAACTGAATGTTGACTTAGCTCAGTTAGTACAACATTGGCATGATGATCAAGAGGTTCTTGGCTCAATCCCCTCTGGGACAAATTTTTGTATTTTTCTTCTCTATAAATGGGAGGAATCTGCCAGGGTTTGACAGAAAATAACGAATTATAGAAAAACTCGATTGGCTTTGACAAATCGATGACGTGACTCGGGGAAGGTAATACTATCAGCCGTATTCGTCTGTGTATTAACAGGGAGGGTCCGTCTCCAATGACACACTGCCACAGGTCCCCGCTAGCAGGGAACGGGTCATAAAAGAAGGAGTGGCACGGAAGGGAGATGCCATCCCCAAAATGGTGGCAATCTAGTTTTTGACGATACGTATTTCGCAAAGTCACTTTTGGTTGTCTGTGTTAATCATTAAGGCCTTTATAAAGTCATGCTCTATTGATTCTAGAAATGAACGAAGTCCCACATGTGAAGTGGTGCATGAAACAAACAAAGCTCACTTCAGAAATCTCCTGCCCAACAGATTCCTGCCTAGCTCAGTTGGTAGAGCATCAGAGTGATGATCAAGAGGTCGGGGTTCAAACCCCACTGGGGGCAATTGACAAAATTTATTTTGTTCTGTGTAACTTTAGATCTGTCAGATAATCAGACAGAAATGCGTCAGAAAACCTAATCGTGAAAAACCTCAGTGTGAACCGGGAGGCTGTGTTGTGTGATTTAAAATTGTTGTCTATTTATCATTTGATCAAATTTATTTTATTTTCAGTGCAAGAAGAAATTTATGGCAAACCAAATGCATCAGCAAAAAGAGTGGAATCTGGTCAAGGCCAACCAACTTTAAACCCTGCAATAGTCGGTCAGGACGATGTCGATTTGAAGTGATTTTAAAAACATTTGAATAAAGAGACATTCTATTGTACTCCAACGCATGCCCCATGCAATGGACGGCATTGCGAAATTGTGGATAATTCCTATTTTGTGAAAAATCTACTTGAAAATCTATGTTGTGCAGGGAATCTTTCTACCCTAAATTTGCATTGGAATTTCAAGACTAAAATTATTTTAACTCTTGGTTATTCTCCAAATTAAAATATAGTACAAATTCTGTTCAGCAAATCATTCGCATTGTAATTCACTAAGTCAACATAATATCTATATCACTGTAATTCTTTGATTAATATCGGATAAATGAAGTCAGTCTTAAAGAGCCGTGACTTGTGTTACTTCTTGTACTTTTCACATCGTTAATGATGAAAATGTCAACGTCGAAGGGTAATTAATCTTAATTACGTAATTTAGATGACGGAGGAAAACCCAGAGGAAATGTGGAATAATATTTGCATTTCTCTGTCAGGAAGCGCATTAATATTCAGTAATGACAGCAACTAATTCTCTTAATTGAAAGAAAATCTCAGTTCGACCAGGGCTCGTGTCTGGTTTCATTGATTACGGTGACGAAAACGAAATTTCCTGAATGTTTAGTTGGCAGATGGTCATCAGTTTGAGCTGGACAGTCATCAGCCAAAGCAGTTGTGATTATCAACATGGTTTGCTTTTGTTCTTTACTAGCCTAATAGAGTAAAACTCGACTCGTACACTGGCTTATGTGGCCACCCACCCACTCACGGGTCGTGGACCATCACTACATAGATTCGAGTTTTTCACAATAATAAGATCAAATTTCACATTTTAAGTCAGAATTTATATCAGACATGCTTTAATGATTTTCCAAATGTGAAAAAATGCATGAAAAAAACTTCAGTTAAAGGTCTGCCAAGTAGCACAGGCCTCTGTGGCCCATTTGGGTGAGCATTCAACCCTAGATCCAATGATGGTCAGTGTTGTGAGTTCAAATCCCACTGGAGGCAACCTTTTAAAAATTTTTGAGCTTCTTCATGCATTTCTATTGAGTCCAACCTATATCTTCACCCTGCAATTCACTGTACTCCTACTGTAATTATGTGTAATGTGTACAGTTGAGGTTTTCCTAAAAATACAAATCTGACATTTCTGGCATTTTTGTACAAAATTAACATTGAGAGGTTTTAAAAAGTTTTAGCAAAAATAAATTGCATCTAATGGGAAATGAACTCACAACACTGACCATCACTGCCTTTCCAACCCTGGCAATCAGACATGAAAAGCAGATTTCTAAATTGAACTTTGTTTCATGCACCAATTCACTTTTCGGATTAGGATAATTTCTACATTAAATAGAGCATGACTGTATAAGGGTATAACAGTCTGAGATGGGTAATGAATGACAGATTACCGGAATTGGATGAGCAGCAGACATTTTAAAACTCATCAATATCAATTTTGTGGAAAAAATGCCATAAATATGAGACAGTGGAATTTCCAAGTATGACGAGTTACTACTTTTTGCATAGACTGTTACATATGTTTGGCGGATGTAGTAGTAAATATTTTTATTCACCGTTCAAAAACAGTACAATAATTCCTTGATATGTTTAAATGATGCAACATTTTCAAAAATAAAAGGAAAGAGAAAATATTCAAGATTCGATGATGTCGGATTCATTTCTACTACTGGATTCGAATTCTCCTCAAAATGACAGTGTCCTTGGAGCAGATTATGAGACAATTTAATATTCGACGTAATTGAGTCATGGGTACAACCAGGCTAATGATGATAATTACAATAATTTAATTATCAGGTTTCTCGAAGATGTCAAATCAGAAATTGCAGTGAAGTCACATTCGCAAGGACAGCGGGTTTTTGTGATTTAGGGTATCGAGAGAAGGGTGTGTGTGTGTGTGCTTCATCAAATTATTGATTCGATTTGATTTGTTCAAAATAATAGAGATTATTGTAAATTCTTTCCCTTTCCTTTAGAATTTAGTCATGTTTGTTCATTTTCTTTTCCTTCTATTTTATTATTTTGCCCTAACATGCTCGATAATAATGGTTATCAATGATCCATAAGTTTGAAAATGCACTAAGGGTAATATAATTGAGAAAATATAGATTTTTTGCCAAATTCATTGGGAGTTATTTACTTAGATAAAACTCAACGGATTTTTTTGCCTTTACATCACATTCCTCTAAGGTCAATTACACCATCACTTTTGAGTAATCGTTAAATCCATCACATTGCGAAGAACAAATACCTCGAGAAAAAGAATCGAACGGAGGGTTGATCCACAAATTAGAGATTCTTCCTTCAAGACCAAAGTCCCTAATTTAGAACAACTATTTGATGAAAGTGTGAAAAATAAACGTTTGAAGTTGCAAATATTTGTTTTGTCTCAAATTTTTGTCACAGAACGATTTTATTTCGAGATCTTCGAAACCGTAATCTCCTAAGTATAACAATAGCTTTGGTACTACAATTGTGCAATGTTCTTCAAATATTTTTTAATGTAATTTTTTCACAAGCAGCAAGCATGCTTTTCATTGTGAGAATTATGAAAGCAAGTAATTTAAGAACAATATCATTGATAGCAGTTTTGGCGGCAACTGTAGAAATCATTGAAAAGGTTGACAAACAAATCCATTAACACGAATACATAAAATTGAACGACAGATCAAAGACTCCTTTTTTCAGTAAGTAAATAACCTTGTTTACACAGCGATATAGTTTTCTTCGGAACCGGTTGGCTTTAAAATTGGGAAGAGGAATTTCATAATTAAATTACTAAATCCTCTTTCAAAAAAGTTGCATTTTTTGTGTGACTAGTTTATAAGCGAGTATTTTCAGTATGCTCATTTGGGTATGATGAAAGAGTTTCTTTTCTCAATAAAGGGTCACTTCCAGAAGTTCTCAGTCCAGGATCGAGTTCTGTCGCCTTGGCTCTAGCCAGCATTGGCGTCAAGTTTGAAGGAGTACTGATTCTGCGGATTTGATTTGACTGAAGCGATCCGGTGGAAATCCGTCTTGCAGCATTTATATTTTGTAGAGAAACCCAAGGGGAGGAACTCTTCTCCAACGAAGATTCTTCTCTTAATTTGAATACAACTAGGAGTTTGTTTCTGTAAGTACTTGATGATAAAACGTAAAGGAAGAAGTTAATACTGTAGTTCATGTGCTCCATGATTTGCGCCACCTCTCGGAATATCATGGTTGGTAAATCTTTGGCTTCGAAGATGTTGCGATCTTGGATGTGCAGGATGAGATGTGCGAATGAAATTGGGAGACAAAGTACCATGAAGGCGATATTGATAGCTATTAACATCCCTGAAAAGACAAAAATACACATTACTTATGATTTCATTCAAGTAAAATATAAAAGAAAGTTCACTTTAGGTTATAATTTTGTCCCATATTGAGGACCTGGTACACTTCAGAATAGAATGTTTAACACTGAATTTGTCCTAAAACATAAAATTGGAGATTGATTATGCAGTTAAATTGTTTATTTGCAATTAGCAAATTAGTTTTATTGTAGTGAGCATAACTATACAAAAGATGAATGAAAAAAGTGCCTGTCCAATCATCTCTTTATTCAATCGAGTTTTTCTGTATTTGGTCATTTTCTGCAAAATCATGGCAGGAAATTATGAATTATAGAAAAACTCGATTGTGCTATTCTATTCATAGAAACTCGAAGAATAAACAAATGTGCCAGCGTTTTGCGTTAATTGTTGGTGGTAATGTCATCATTTTGAAGACTACTGACCTGTCGTTCTGTATGTATCATCTTTGAACAATATGGCATATTTCTGTCGCTGTTTTTTGGCTTTAAGCAGCGTGGATATTATAATATAGTTCAAGCAGATCAACACAACAGATGGAAGGAAACTGTAGAATGTCAGACCGACGATTAGGAAGCCCCTCGCTAATTCAACAAGTCCAGGCGGCCTAAATTAAATAGAAACAAAATTATGTACCTATTTGCATTATTGTTGAGGGATTTCATTTTGTTTACAAAGGGAACTGTTGCAGATTTAATTTTATACTATCCAGCCATTCGGGTTTTTCACGATACACGTTTCTGTCAGATTATCTGACAGATCTCTACAGAGGGAAATGCAAAAAGAAATGTCAAAAATTGCCCCCAGTGGGGTTGGAACCCAGGACCTCCAGATCATCACTCCAATGCCTTAACAACTGAGCTGAGCAGGAATCTGTTGGGCAGGAGATTTTTGAAGTAAGCTTTGTTTTGTTTCATGCACCACTTCACATGTTGGACTTTGTTCATTTCTAGAATCAATAGAGCATGACTTTATAAAGGTCTCAATGATTCACACAGACAACCAAATAGTGATTTAGCACAGTTGGCAGAGCATTAGAGTGATGATCCGGAGGTCCTTGCTTCCAACCCCACTGGGAGCAATTTTGGCGATTTTTTTTTTGCTCTTCCCTGTATGAAGATCTGTCAGATAATCTGACAGAAGCGTGTATCGTGAAAAACCCGATTCTGCAAAAAAAAAAAAAAATTCATACATTTTCGTTTGTGATGGCGCAAGAATTGCAAAAATAAGTAAGACTGACCTTAATATCTGCTTTTGTCTTTTTGCAAATAAACAAAATTAATTTACCTTGTATTTGGCACACAAACTCCATTTGGTAAAAGCCTGTCAGCAAACGAGCACCAGATCCCGATGAATATTGTCATAAATCCGTAAATGAACGCTATTCCGCAAAACGCATTCTTGCGTGTAATCCACGTAGACGCTCGCAAGGGAAACTTTACGGCAATAAACCTAATGGAAGATTTTTTGAAAAATTATCTCTTAGGAAACCAAAGAATTACGGCGAAATTTTGTGTTCATAGTCTAAAACCAACTAGCAAAGAACTGTACTGGCTATCACAGCATTCCGTCTCCAAACCGTGCCGCATACTTGCTGATCACAAAACACCCTTTCTTGATTTTAGCAATTTTTTTTTAAATTTGGCTTACTTATCACTGGAATTGTGATGAGTGCAACCTACGCAAGTACGCAGAGTTCTTAGTCTCAAATGGCGTTTCAGTTACGTTTCCGTGCAACTTCATGAATACTTTATTGTTCCTGGAACTTACCTTTCAATGCAAATGAACACAACCAACCAAGATGACGTCATTTTGGCCGCTCTGAATGCCCAGAAGAAAGTCTTACATCCAGCATCAGAAAAACTCCGGATATCTACGCCCAAAAGCTGTCTGAAATAAACAATTTAGGAGTACAAACGTTGGTCATTTTTTTATGAAAATATAATTTCTAATTGGCGAGTAGAGTGAGTACTCTTCACTCTCTACATCCTTTGAATTGGCCATTTTTCGGGGTTTTTTTCAGAATGACGCTACTCGTTGCAAGCCAAAATGTACACATCGGAACTGTTCTGCTGATTACATATTGCAGTGGCGTAAGTTTTTGGTATTGCTTTGTAAAAACCACGACACGAAATTTTTGATGTTAGACTGTCGCTAATCGGCCGGAAAGAATTAATATGATTCCTCTCTTTCAAAGAATGTTTAAAAAAACCTGCCTCACCCTGGATCCCAGCCCTTCTACAAATAATGGATCCCGGGGCAGTAGCATATCCAGGATTTGGCAGGAATTTTTCCGAGATTTATGACGACGTAGCGAAGCGCTAGTGGATCCGCCACTGTTTCTTAATAAAATGTTTTTAAAAGTCGTGACGTGTTCGTCAGTTCAACTCAGTGAGATATATTTTGAGAATTTACATGGGAATTTTCGGATTTTTTGGCTGCAACATGATGATGTTACGTCTTTGCGGAAAATCATGAATCCAGCACTACTTTCGATTGCTACGAGACTGCAGGATGTACATAATGTGAACGCAATGAGAGTACTCCACTCCCTAAGAGTTCTTGTAATAGCTATGGGGTATATACCGCTACTTTGAGCAGATGCAGTGCTGATACTCCAGGAAACAAGTTGCCTTTGTGATTGATAGAGTACTTGTGGGTACTAAATTCTAACTCTAAACAGATACTGTAAAAACAATTCTACTTAACTTGTTGCACGACCACAACAAGATTACTTTTTTGTTTGTGGAAAAATCAAGGGGAAAAAAGGAGAATGTATTTTGAATTCAACCACTGGTCAGGTTTTAATGCAATCAACTTTCAACCTTTTTCTGATACCAGTCTCCGTTCAAAGAAGGAATTGTTGAAAAGTCTATTAATTTCACTTAGATGTTGCAAATTCATTTTCAAACCTGACCAACATGGCCTTTTTGTGAAAAGCTACGAAGGTATACTATGGTGTTTTCTGTACATAAGCCTTATTCAGCTTTGAGTAAGCGTCAGAAAAAAATGGAAGGTCAGTGCAGTCTAACTTTGACATGCATTGTATCTGTAACATCGGATAAGAACCGTTTCTCACGCTTTAGAACCAAATTTGACACGCGTGATCAAGACAATTTTTTTCTTTTTACCGTGACTCGCAATGAAATAGACTTGAACTTGCCTGGGGCTTTTCGGCATTGAATTTGTAAGGTGTGGAAATTGTCTTGTCCAGTGGAAGCGACTGCAAAGCCTGAGTTACGACATTGAAAATCCTACCTGACGAACGGCTTATTAAATGGGTGCAGGACATTGAAGACTGTGTCTGAGAAGGCCAGAGCGATCAGTATGTAACTGACTGGTAGTTTCTTGAAGTATCTGCTCCTCATGATAACTATGGTCAAAATATTGCCGGTTACACCCACCACCTGAGGAAATATTCAAACAAAGGCTAATTTTAGTTCCTATTTCTGTGTTTGTGGAACAGCAATAAACTTGGTCGCGAAGGCTATGAATTGAAGTTAAATGAAGAGATACCCAGTACTATTCCCTTCCTACTCCCGGGATGGAAATCTGAATTTCATCACTAGAAGTTGATCATAGGTTTTGTGCTGAAAGGGCATTTGGTTCTAGGCAATTTTACATTACAAAAAGCTTGACAAACTTTGAAATTTTAGCTCGAAAAAAAATGATTTACAGTATTTATGCGAATTTTTTTGACACTAAATATCAGACGTTCTATTTTGATTTTTCACAATGGATAATGTGAAAACATGAAAAACTTACATACCAGAAAAAGTGGTACAAAGACATAACCGATGTATTCCAGATGTAATGTATTCGGTACATTTGTCGGTGAAACTGTTGTGTTGTTACCAGAGTAATCTGGAAATCCTGGATTCAATGTTGTGAATTGATTTTTGTTTGTTGTTGAGCTGTCATTCCAAACAATAATGTTTGGTAATTCCGTTGCCATAGCAATTCCGACAAGAAAAATTGGACACAATGTCAATTGTCTGCGCCTAAACGAAATTATTAGTCTAAAATGTCAGTATCCGAAGACTGTGCATAGCAGTGGTTCTTGTTTGTTGTTCTGGGTTCTTGTTTCAGGTTTCAAGTTTATAGTTTCAGGTT
>JBCAUG010564500.1:0-14609 GCA_038406175.1 Haplosyllis leylae | reverse complement strand
ACATCATTATCGTCATCAATGTGTCAGCAAGGACTTGTGTGACTTGATGATTGTGCTAATCATTTGGGAATTACGAGAAACGTGCCTATTAAATTTCACTGTGGAATGACACGCAACTAGACATAACATTTCTGAGATGTGATCAGGCGTAATGTGTATGTGTCATATAGCATGACCAAAATAGTCCTGTGTCCTTTGTAAAGTGATTTTATCATACTCCCGACTTAATTTACCACAGTAAATTCGATATATATATTATGTATTCAGATTTGCCTTTTTTGGAAAAGAAGAGACCAATGTGTGAATGAATGAAACAGAATTTTTCATGGTGGTACCAAATGAGACGGTCATAATCACAAATCTCTTCAGGTGGTGAAATTAGAGTTGGCCACACTCTAAATATGAGATTAGAGTTAAGCATTTATTTACTTTGTTACAGAGCATTAGCTCCTTCCTTGAACTTTCTGCTGGTGTGCTCTAAATTTCTTGAAGCGATAATGTAAGTGTTTAAAAGGTTTGCAAATTATAAATAAAACGTTGATTACAAAGTTGAATTAAAGAGGAGACTGACTGTGAAGTTTTGCTGAAAAATGAATCACACTGGCGACCTTTTAATATTGAGAAATAGGTCGGATGCAAAAAAAACCAATGCACTACATAACATTAAAAAGGGTGAAGTAGCAGAACTGGTAACGGTGTCCCTGGTTGGTCATTCAGTAAGATTATAGGAATACATTGAACATTTTATTGTGTAAAAGTGACAAATATTTTAATTTTTCTGTAATAATAATCTCCATTTCTTCTTACAGGCCTCAACCAAGAACAGTGCCAGGAACGTAGTCCACATTTTCCATGTAAGTGGATTTTCTTGGCTTTTCTTTATGAGCTCTTCAGTGTGATGGGTCCCAATGGGCACTATGTCCAAACAGAGAGGTATATTGTTGCTAATGCCGGCGTGATGCATGGATACTGTGCTTTACAGTTCTTACTCCCAACGTGTCGTCAAATCTGGTCGGAATCATCAGTCAAGACCCTTTTCTGAATCTTAAAGAGCAGGAAACTAGAAGAAGGCCATTGAGACAGGACTTTTTTCCAAATTATATTGTGTTGCTATTTTCGGGAAGAACATACCTTTTTCCTTGTACATTCTACAGATGAAATCCTTGAACTGCATTAAAGAGGAAAAATGATATGGAGTCCATAATTCCTTAATTTCGCAAACATTCATTGATATGCTGATACTTACTTTCAGTAATCATTAAAACAAAATATTCAAACTACCAATGACAAGCATTAAAAAAAAGGTGGTTACCTTCACATGCAGATCTGTAAGACCTATGTATGTAAGAAAGATTTATTCTTTTCTTGTCACTTAGTTGTAGTATTAAAGAAATTCACTATATTTGCTTACCATCCAGGTGCAGGATACATTCTCCTTGTGTGCGTTCTGGTAACTGGGTTTTCCTGTCAGCAAAATATCGACCGAAGGATACGATGTCTACTAAAAGAAAATGTGAGTTGTTTTTTCTTCCGTTTTTCTCCAAACATAGTTCTTTTGAATGGTGCTTGCATTTGTCTATTTATTTAAATTTGATTAGATTTTATTCATTGTAAAGTTATTAGGACACCTATCTCCAATGTAAGGCGATTTATTCATTCCGCAGATATTGGCGGATCCATGGAGGCGCTAGGAATACGCGCCCCCTCTTGGTCCAAAATTTTCATTTTCATGCAGTTTTCAGGAAAAATTGTCTAAAATAATAGGTTCTCGGTGCCGAATGAGATTTACATGAGAATGATGATGGGTTTCCTGATCATACAAAGAATTCTCGGATTTCTGTTTTATTATTACAAATTCTATCAGTGTTGGACCCAGGATTTTCCTGACAGGTGGCACCATCCTCAAAGACGCGGGCGCCCGACTGTCATTTTTCTGAGCAGCGCCTTTGATTTTTTAATAACATATTTGAGAACAGAATATATTCTTTTTCAAACGATTGGTTCACTGAGGAGAACAATCGTTAGCCCTTGTGATGCTCAATATTTTAAAAAATTTGCAGACGTTTCAGGATATTGTTCCAACATTTTGAATTATTTTCCCAGTCAACTGCGAAACAATTTTAGTAACAATAATAGGCAGAAAAATCAACACCAAAACCATGATGAGATCAATATTTTGCTTAGTAAAAAATTACTAGCGCAACCCGGGGATGTGCCCCCGATCCCCATGGTATTATTTAATTAGACTCTATTATTTTAAGTTAGAGTTTGGACGAGAAACTTACATGTAGGTCTAATTGTGAAAGTCTGTGGATAAACTTCTGTCTGGTGTTTCAGTTGTTCTTGGTATCGTACTTTACACCTACAATGAATCCAGTTACAATGAAAGGGTGGAAATTATGTGGCTGGCAGGGACGACATAATTGATTTGTAAACAGATATTCAAAGAGTAATGAAACTGACCACACGTGAATCTTGGAAGCATATTTCTGCGGTGAGGACCCCGGCGTGCATGAAAGAGTTCTCAAAGAGACATTCCACGTGCTGGAGCCCCATTGAAATCTGAGCAAAGACGCAACAAATCATTCTTTTCGTCTTACCATCTTACCTGGCCAAAGAATATAGAATGTTAATGACAGAGTTATTCAGATAACATGGAACTATAATGATGTAAACAAGGTAATGTGAAGGATTCTGGAAATCCATTTCAAGAGACATTCTACGGGCCTAGGAAAATCCCAAATCCCACGCAAGCCCTCACAAAGAAATTTTAAGTTCAAATGGTTGGGTGTACTTTCTGTGCGCATGAACCAAAAACCAATGTTTACACTCAATATCGTATGGTGGAGATCTGGGGAACTCGATTCGAATGGTGAGTATGACACTTAAGTCTCCTGAACATGTTCCTTCATATTTCCTTTATTCATTATCCACCATTAATCACCATCAATATTAAAATACAACGATTTCGGTGACTAAATAGTGTAAGCGTGACTTTTTTAATTGCCAATTCAAAATGTTTATCGGTTAACATAAGATGGCTGATTTGGAAGAACACACATTCTAAAACCTTCACAGATCTAATTCTAGGTGAAAGTGACTTTACGTTTTATATCAAGAAATGACCATTATTTTTAAGTTAATTTAGACAGAAAACAAAGCATACGGTCGGTTTAGTTAGAAAATTGATATCTGTAAAGGAAAACTCCACTGAAGTATCAGATTGCTTCAACACATAGAAAATTGGCAGATGCCAGACACAATCATTGTTAGATTTAAATGAAGCATTATGGTTTCAACATAGAATTCTCATTGTTGTCCAAAACGCTACAGGTGCACACATTTTGGTGGTTCAACGTAATTGTAAAGTTTCAGATCCAATTGAATTGAATGGAACCTCAACCAAAGTGATATAATATGACGTCATGAACGTAGTCCACATGCTGTCGCCTAACTTTGTCACTCACTAATAAATGATTCAGCTGATTGGCCCCCACCTAATTATCCTAAAACTGAAAGAACCTTTCCACAAATCCCTTGAAGTCACCCAGATCAATGATGACACTTGGCGATGATGAGGCAGAATGGTGATTGGTCCATTTCACAGTCACCAAGATATTTACAGCGTTGTTTAAATGATCCTATTGGCCAACTCAATTGCTTTCTGTTTCCGCCTCACCCTCGTGAAGTACTATCAATCACTAAGCTGACTCTAGACAAGCCGGCAAAAAAAGCTGAAAACATAGATGTGTGCACCGTTTAAAAGATGTAATTCACATTGTATTTAGCAAGTTGAAAGGAAAGTGCAACACACTTTGGTTGCAAAAGAGAGTAGGAGACGGTAATATGTATTCATTTTTCTGCCTGTGGCTAGACATCAATATTGACACTTGATTTAAGTGCTTCCTTTACCTTCTTATAACTTATATTTCCTTTCAACTCGATACTAAGTGGATTCAATATGCACTTCATTCAGAGTGTCCTTATTGAATTAGAACCAAGTCAATTCTTTCGCACCCGAATATTATCGACTTGGGAAAGTAAGCTTGTGTCTTACGAGAAAAGGTGTATTCTGGCAAAATTTAGGAACTCTCATCAAGTTTAATGTTTGTTTCCCAAAAGGAAGTTCAATCAATTCAAGTGATTTTCCATATATAGAAATTAGAATTTCAATCAAGAAGCTGAATATGTATATAGACACAAAGCAAAGTAGCTGCTGGTCATAATTATATCAGCTGATTGTGAAAACTTAATTGTCTTTTTCAGTCAGAAAAGTACGAACTGACAGCCTTCAAAAATATGTAAGTATTCCCTGCTCTAACTGTCATCCTCTCACTACCTTTTTTAATTGTGAAGCACGTTTTCTCCAGCTTTAGGTAGGAAACGTAACGTACCTGTCTGTTTGGTGGAGCTAAAGTCTTCACTACTAATATAACTAACCTTGGTACAACGACATAGCGGTGCTTTGCCAAACTAACACTGATAGAGTTTAGCTTAGCAGCTTTCAAGGTGTAAATTCAGAGCTTTTTGTGTCAAGGATTGTCGCGTCGATAATGAAGTACTCAGAAAATGTTTCAGTGTTTTGACTATTCGGACATTAATATTGGTGCTTGCATTTAGTATTGTGATTAGTCCTCTTGTAAGTGTCTTTTCTGTCGTTCGTTACAGTTGTCGTTGTGTGAGTTCTATTATTACAATGAACGTATACAGATAGGTAATAATTTCACTCAGGTCTGTCTGTCTGTGTTTCTGTCTGCCTGCCTGTGCGTGTCTGTTCAGGACATAACTTTTGAACCCTTAAAGCTATTAACTTCATTTTCAGTATACTGATACATCTTGACCATGTCTATAACAAATTTGAGTATCAAGGTCATTGAATCAAGGTCAAGGCCAAACATATCTTTTGTCATATTTTACTTAACCTTCAATTTTATATGTTTGTATTCCACTCAAACATACAAAAGAGGTCAAGGAAATCTGAAGGTCAAGCAAGCCAAGGCCAAATGTTAAAAATCTTTTTTATGCGTTAGATTGTAGATATTTTGTGAGTTATGTGTTACACAGATAGTACACCCTCGACGGACAGGTATTCTTGTTTTATGCCATTTTCAAGCATTTATACTCTCCGAGATTTGTTACGATCTGGCACCGAAGAGCCCAAGTCCCCGCGGACCTAATTGCTTCCACCGCCAGTGTTTCCTTTCTGTTCAATACTTCGTTAATGCAAGACATACAACATTGATAGGTTGGTTGAAGAATTATCCCAAAGGTAGTGCTTCTTTTCACAGGAAGAGAAAGACATTGATCTTTACCTTTGTATTTTTGGTAACCTTTCTTGGAAGTAAAACCCAAGCTTTCATATAAACTGACACCGTACTAGAAAAAAATTACCAGTCCGAAATATGTCTGGCAAGAACCAAAGCCATATTGATAGGAGAGGCATATGAAACTTGTGACTGATTAAAAAAAACATGTTTTCTAAGTCTGATTTATTATTAATCTTAAAAAGACAAAACCATTAGAACTGGATTTTGTGTGAGGAAGAGGTTGTGTGCTTTACAGTCTTTGCATCTGGTAACGAGATAATTGTTGTTAATCACGTAGATGCAGTGGTTTTACTATATCTTTACTCTCAGATAGAGTTTTAAATAATGTAATCTATATTTGCAGATAAATGTGCATGTAGGATCTGTTCTAGCTGCAGGTTTTGAATGCTTTGAGTTCGAGAGATACAGTACTGTCCCGATGGAATGGATGCCATCTTCTGAGTTAATGACAATTCAAAGAGGCAAAGGGGAAAATGGACGGCATTTGCAGATATTCTTGTTTAGAAATATTGTTGGTAGTCGAAGTGTTGGGTTACCTCTACAAGAAAGAGTAGCTATTTAGTCTTAAACTAGATTAATAGGGTTACACTTATTGAACTGGGAAAACTTTTTTTTCCGAGCCACTCACTTTTTTCATACGAAGAATGAACCCTATGACGACTTGTGAACGCAATAATGAACATTTCTCTCAACATAATTGATACAAAAATGTGAAAGGAACAGACATCCCTGTGAAGATGATTATTTTTCCGCGAAAAAAGACATTAAACGAAGTCTTTTAACTTTCATCAATCCCAATTGCAAAAAACAAATGAAGAACATGAAATAGCCCAAACTGAGAGGCATCAAAATTGATTCTGAAATTTGATGATAATTATTTTGAGTCGAAACGTCTTTTTGTCAGTAATGTAAAAGTCATTATATAAGTGATAGGAAAGGTGTAATATTCCTTTGATTGGGGGTTTTAACATCAAAATTATCCTGAATTGTCTGGCCCAGCTTTACTTTCTTAGCAATAGAAAATTGCTACAAGGAAATGGAGTTTCACAGGTCCCCAGACTAAAGTTAAACTAATTTTCATTAAATTTAACTGTTTAGTACTGGTTCGTCTACGGCCAAGGTATTTGTTTCCTTGTATTTCGTCCAGTTAGTGGTATTGACAGTAATCACAGTAGATCTACTACATATCTGTATGGAACTTTATTTTACGCTAGAAAAGTATGTGTAAGAGGAGAAGTGAAAAAAAATGAATAGAAAATGTAGAATGTCTCAATCATAATTTAGGCAAAATCATTGTGATGGAATTTTCTGGCAGAGTCTCTCCGACGGTCATAAGAACACAGTGCCTCGGTGGTCGAATGTTTACCGTGTTCGACTAGGACCAGGGCGACATAGGTTCAAATTCTGGCACTGACATTGAGTGCCCCTGACACATTAAAAGGCAGGGTGTGTACCATCATGTCTATGTGAATGATGCACAAAAAAGAACATATGTGGACTGTCAGAACATGCCCAGCCACTATACTTCTAATGTTCTATGTGTATATTGTGTAAAAATGTATAATGTAATAATGTGAGTTCACACAAGGCAAGAATGGTAAAATGAGGCTCCACCCTGCATAAGGAGGTAGTCCTGTGTGCTCTCCAGGGAGTTGATCTGGGAGGGATTGGGTTCCCCAATGAAGGAATGACACAGAAGTTGGATGCCTGAGTAATAGTGTGCAACATTGTAAAGTACCTCTGATTGAAGTCGGTGCTATTCAAGTAAAAACAAACAAACAAGCTAGTACCATGTTACTCAAAGCTGAAGTCCAAGTTGTCATTTGAGGGATCCAACTTGGCACTCCATCAGTCGCTCTGATGGTCAATGTTATGGTTATTTCTAACAAAAAGAGCGTACTTTCGCGTCCGCTACTGTATGTGTCAAGGTAAAATAGTAGTGCTGGCCGCATTAGAAGGACCATTCCAAAGAGAACAGATTGACTGAACTATAAATGTGTGTTGGAAGACAATCGCAGATGAATATACTCAACTTCAAATGAGGGAAGAATTATAACGGTCAAATTATGTGACAGTGATATACTGTGTCAGTTTCGTTAATCGTCTTGGGCATTTTTTCGTATAATTCGTTCATATTGAATGATTCGTTCATTAATTTAAAGGATGTGAGATCGCTTTCAATGAGAAATAATTCGAGACAAAGCATGTGGGAGTTGTTATCTAAAATCATTGTGACGAAAAGCGCGTTGTTATCTTTAAATTTTTTCTTTTTCAATCACACATTACCAAAGTTTGATGGTATAAAATTCCATTACTCATATTTTGCAATCGACTATGAACGCTCTGCCCAAAGCACTGAAATCCTTAGATGGCCCAATTTTCTCCATAGAATGTTTAAGAATGAACATTGATGGGGATAAAGGATGTGAGGTGAGCTGTATTTATCTTGTAGCAACAGAAGAAGACTTAATCTATTGAAGCGATGAACATGTCAATGGAATATTGACAAGCAACGTAGCATTCCATAATTGAATTATTATTCTCTTCATAACAGTTTCAAAGAACTCACGAACTTAAAGCTGATGACACTGCCTCCCAAATATATATATATATTTTTTTATGTTTTGGCGTAATGAGGAGCCATTTATTGCATATATTTCGAGAACATCGTTTAACTCATTTACATATTATTCACATACTCTAACATATAATCATGAAAATGAAAATTAGAGGAATTCAGATCGTTAGCTTGTTCTGTACATTTCGTAAAGTTCATTGGATCCCATTTCTTTGTATATAAACGCAGTTTGTTGTTTCTGGTCGCAATGTATTTTTCAGCATTCCTTAATTCTAGAGTTATAGTTTTAAACTCATTAAAAGAAATTGGTCTTTTTAAACATCTTTGCCTGTAGATATACTGTTTCGCTACTAAACATATAAAGTTTTTTACATCACTGGGGTTATCTACAATTATTCTATTCCACAGCACGGTGTCAATGTCAAAATGAATTTGTGATTGATGCAATGTTAACATAAATTCCTCCACCTTAATCCAAAACGTTTTCAGTTGATTGCACTCAACAAACAAATGACTATATGTCTCTCTCCGCAATTCACAAAAGGAGCACAAGTCTGATTCTCTTAGGCCCCAATGCTTTAAATGTATATTAGTGATTATTGCCCTACATAGCAATCTATACTGAAGGCTTCTATATTTGGGCAAATTCGTTACTTTACATATGTTGATAAATCCTTGAGTAAACTGCTGTGGGGATATTTCCTTCTTAATTTCAACCTCCCATGCATGTCTAGTATTTGATGTTGGTTTGGCTTGTTTTTGTAATTCCTTATAGTTCTGTTTAGAAATCTTTGCCATTTCTATTGTATTCAGCACACACTGTTCATAAATTTGCTGCCAGAGTTTACCTGGGACACTTTTAACATGATTCTTCCAACTTTTTGGGATTGCACTGATGAGGCTGTTATATTCCATCAAGGTTAATCCATACAATGTATATGCCTGCCTCAGTGAGATCAGTCTATTGTTGTCGAACAATTGTTGAACATAAAACAAATTTCTCTCAATCTGCTTTGGCCAATACAGCATCTTTCCATCAACTCTAATATATTGATTATACCATAGTATTTGTTCACCACAATCCTTTACATTTTGATATACCTCATTCAGCTTTCTCCATGCCAGTAATACGTCATGCCAAAACTTAGACTTTTGGTCACTGATCACTACCTTGACATCTCTGGTGGCGATATTACACTGCCAGATTCTATGTTTTAAAAGTGGTGCTATTTGATAATATACAATTTCTGCCATTTTTGCATCCTCGCTTAATGTAGAGATCCATGTTATCTTCAGGGCATAATCTTTGTTTTTTAAATTCACAAGCCCTAAACCTCCTTCTGTCTTATCTTGCTCTAATACTTGGAGGGGAATTTTTGGTTTATTCCCATTCCAAATAAACTTTTCAATCTCCTTACTAATGATTGTTAAATGCTGGTCTGACAGTGACAGCAACACATACATTTTATATACAAACAGCGATGTGATTAGACTGTTTATCACTAGAATTTTCCCAATTAAACTAAGTGGTCTTCCTTGCCATCTTTTGGTAATTGTTTGAATCTTCGTGATAATTGGTGAGTAGTTCATGTCTACACATTGTCATTCATCGCAATGTATCCACACACCAAGAACATTTATCGGCTCACTGGACCAGTTCAATTGCTGCTGAGTTACCAATTTTGCATCAGTTCTCTTAAGGGATCCAATCCTGTATATCGTAGTTTTTTCATAACTTAGTGTTAAACCAGTATTTCTTCAAAAATGCTCAAGCTCATTAAGAATAGCATCCAGGGAAGATTTTTTGTAGAGGGAGTACATATCCATATCATCGGCATACTGACCCAGTATATTGTTTATCTGGTTCACAGTAATGCCTTCAATCCGGGCATTGCTTCTGATGTTAATTGCTAAACATTCCGCACATACTAAAAAGTAAAAACTGGAATTTGGTCCACCTTGGTGTACACCTCTTTGAATGCGTATCTTTTGAGAGAAGTATCCAGCATTTTGTATTTTAACAGAGAAGTTCTTATACAGGATTTGTGTCCAGTTTATTAGGTAATCACTAAATCCGAAATACTGCATTGAGCCAGTTATTGCTGAAAAGCTTATACTATCAAAGGCTTTTTGAAAGTCAAGTGAAATGATCATTGCTTCTAAATCTTCCTCTTCAGCAATTTTCATCAGGTCTAGAATTTTCCTTATATTAACTGATATTCTTCTCTCCTTTAAAAAACCTTTTTGATCACTGTTAATTATGTCATTCATTACTATTTGAAAGTGATTTGCCATCATTTTTTCCACTATTTTGTAATCTGTGCACAATAAGGTAATCGGTCGAAGATTAGTTAACTTCCTAGAGTCCTTCCCTGCTTTTGGGATAAGATTAATTACCCCTTTAAGCGCAGTTTTCCACAACGTCCCAGTTTTGTAGGCCTTCTCAATAGCTGTGTATAAAATGTCTGCTATTTTTGCGTAGAAAACTATACCATTCTACACCAAGCCCATCTATTCCTGGGGTTTTACCATTTTTCATTTGGTAAATACTCTGCGCCATCTCTTCCTTGGGGAAAGGGACATCGAGTTCTAGGCGATGTTCATCGGTTATCCTTACACCACTCTGCCTCCCAAATATATCCATAGTATGTTAACACATGAACCTAAGGAAAATTTCAAAATGAATTCATTTGAGGATTTTTCATTCGCATAACATTTTTGAAGTGATTGCATCATTAAACTACACATTTTTTTCCGTGTGCAGGTTACCACCCTGGCTCTAAATTGATCAAAGACATTGCACACTGTGTTATTGTTTTGGCTGCATATCAGGAAATATTTTTTTTACCAAATTCTTGACAAAATTTAGGGAATAAATGGCATCACTTTCTAGCTCCACAACTGAGTAGAGATGTGCATGAACTGTGCACATCCACAGTTCCTTAGATTTTGTATAATAGGCCAGCATTTTGCCAAGCAAAATCATTCAGCACTGGGATCTTCTAGACAACACAACAAGCACTACCATGGAAAAAGCAGTACCAAGGCTGGGATCTCTCCTGGGTAAAATATATTTCTATAATGTTTCTTTGTAAGATGGTAAAAAGTGATGTTTTTAAAAATGATAAGCCTTTTTGTACAGGACTGAAGTGCTGAATCCTTGTGTGTGCTGACAGCACTGAATCCTGTGTTCCTGTGTTCCAGAGCTTGAAATTTATTTGTGAGCATTGTACTATTTGTTTATGTTCCTGCCAAAAGTGTAAATAAGATATTTGTAAAGCATTTGTTTGTCTCTCTCCACTCAAGTTGAGGTCCCTCTAGCCCTGTGTCATAACTTGAAACACAGGCCATTGCCTGAACAGCTGCATTGGCCACACTGATACTGATCCCTTAGGCCATACAAACTGCCATCGTATTTGACCGCCAGTTCCAATGTTGGGGTCTAAAAAGAATACTCCTCCAATTGTGATGTGACAGTCTTAAAACTGATGAAATAACATTTATTTCAATTGGAATAAAAGGTTTTGAAAAATGTGAAGTTATTCTAACTACATTGTCAGGCAAAACTATTGTTGCTAGGAAGCCTGTCTATCTGTTATCGGATCACTATTAAACAGACTACTGTGTTCAGTCAGTAAGTTGGCTCCAGATTTTGTAAAAGAAGTTGTGTGGCTGAAGCTGACAAAATAATTATGTTCATATAATTTGGAGAGACATTTGAGGGACAAAATCATCACATCATTACCTATATATAGTTACAAAAATAAAACGGTTTTTTCGAAACCTTATTTACCATATGATGGTGTGAGTTAATTATCTAATAAAATTGAACAAAGTATGACACAGTATTTTAAAGTAAGAGATAGTAAGTTAGAAAAAGGAACTTATGATTTACATGGCTGATGGAATGTACTTTATGTTCCCAAGACTCGTTTGCAAAGAAAGACGTTTTCTAATATGAAGTATGATCAAAGAATTATGTCTAGTATTTCAGTCAGAACGTCTTGCTTTCAGACGTTCTTTTATCTTGCTACGATAAGCCACTCAATTAAGGGTATATTTTAGTTAGAAAACTTGTGTCTTCCTGAGAGTAAGGCGACAATTACTGTTGGCTCATAGTGTCAGCTTAACCATAAAATAAATTCTTTAATGTGTCGCATTTTTGTAATACATTAGTGTTTTATGAAAAATTCTGCATCCTAATTTTGAATAAATGGACATTGAATAACGTGTCAATGTCAATTTGCGTGCTTCTGAGTAAGATCAGTTCAAAAAAATAGGAAATCTGAACGATTAAAAGAGGTATAAATTATAGTGCAGTAATATAAATTAAAATTATTATCAATTGAAATTATTATCAATTGAAATTATTACCGCCCGCAGTTTGTCTGTCTGTCCACCAGTGGGGTACCCGGCCAGGTCCAGGTCAGGACAGGGTGGGGGATACCCCAGCCGACTTGTACAGGGGAGGTACCCCAGCCAACTTATATGGGGGTACCCCAGTTGACTTGTATGGGGGGGGGGTACCTGGCTGACTTATATGGGGGTACCCCAGCTGACTTGTATTGGGGGTACCCCCTGGGCTGGGATGGGGTACCCGGGCTGGGATGGGGTACCCCCCGGATAGGACAGCAGAGCGAGCACTTGCTACGTGGCGGGCGGTATGTCTCTTGCGTTCACACAGGAGGACTTTCTTGTTATCAATTGTGTTTGTACTGAAAGTAAGGTGATTATTTCTATCAAGCATGGATGCATTACAAAAAAGCGATGTATCAGAAGTGACGAAAAGAATTCGTGATAAAACCCCGATATCCGTAAACTGGTCCCTGAAACTAAAAACTAAATTTATATATTTTCACGATCATGGAACAACATCATGAGTCAAGTCTGTGACGTTCGTGATAGATCAAGGTACTTTTTTCATGAGGGAGAAAATATTAAATTGTAAAATTACGGATACAGATTTATGCGAGGAACATGTGATTGCCATCCTTTAGTTTGGTTTGACATTTAGCACAAGGCTTTACAATTTTTATCTCCAGATATTTCACACATTATGAATGTCACCCATGTGACACCATCAATTTCTATCTTTCTCCATTATCTTGGAATGATATTCTTAAGAGAACTATAATATGGATTGAGTGTCCCTTCTGAGTGATACGTCGTCCAGCTTGTTTCATACCATTAATTTAATTTCAGTTGTATTGATTCTCCTCTTCATCATTAGTCTCTTGTAGATCAGCGACAGACAAACAAAAGTGTTTTTACACGGTCATTTTTCTCTTGTCATCAATTTTAGTTTAGGGTTTGTGTGTAGCTTGTGAGATCAATTGTCAGGTGTGCGGTAGAGTTCCCAAACGAGAAGAAAGACAACAATTTACAAAATAATTTGAATCAGTTCAATCATCATCTCATTCTGAACAGCTCATCGTCTGATAATAAATATGGAAGCTGAGATGCAATTAAAACTTTTGGAAAGCTGATACTAATAATTAAGCACTGATCAGAGCAGTGCTCATGGGTTTAGGCAAATGTAGTTCAGTTGATACGTGTAATCAGTTGTATGTAACGAAAGGTTGGAAAGTAGAATGGTAATTTAGTCATATAATCGACTATTTCAGGGAACTGATTATCTCAATATTTCACACTACAGAGCCAATTTCATGACATAAGTAAAACAGGTAAAATTAGATCATGTGTCACGAAAGATTTTTTTGCGAAATTGTAGATGAGCCTGCTACTGGTTAATAAATCTATAGTCAGACCTTGCGTCAGGCATTTTGAGACGGTACAATGAAGACAAATCTACGTTGTGGCAATTAGCCTCTGTTGAAACGTAAACAAAATTATTTTATATTACATCACTCATTATGTTTTGAAGATGACTTCAGATTTAAGACGAATTTGCGCGGTTTAACAGATCTGTCTGTGATTAGTTGCGTGGATACATGTTCCTAAATGTAGTAAAGTTGATTAAAACAAGGACGACAGTGGTATGTGAGTTCACATTCTGCCATTTTTTTTCTGAAAGTTACCATTTAAGGAGCTGCCGGTTAGAGTTAATTGCTTCTGAAACCACGAACTGAGCTAAATCTAAACAAGTGACTGAAAGCAGTGTATTTGGCTTGCACAGGAAGAGCACCAGAGACTCCTTGTTGTTGAATTCACCAGAGTCAGTACTGCTGAGACTTTTTAATGGAAAATAAAATAGGTACAGACAAAACCAGTTCAGTTAAAACAAGAAAACATATTCATCAAGGATATACCATACGTTTAGCACAAATCAGTTAAAATAGAAAGAAGTAAAAAAATTGACACTGAAATGACCTTGGCATTGGGATGATTTTTGCCCTCTTTGCAATGTTTAGTAGAAAACATTCATATACAAACTTGAAATGACGTGACCTTAACTAATGCTAATGTGCTACACTTATACTTGACCTAAATATTGTAAAGATGTATCTATTTTCAAAAAAGTAAGTTTCCAGTTGAAGTGGTTCCAAAGTATTGGCCTGAACACATATATCCTTACCTATCTGAACACACGGAGGGGAATTGAAGTGAAATATAAATAACGTATTTTTGTATGTTTAACTTTGATAATAGTCAAAAGATGATTGGGAGTAAATGCACCGTCCCACTTACGGTGCAGCCATTCGCATACACATCTTGCACATCTAGGTTGAGAGCCCCACCAGGAT
>JBCAUG010564389.1:0-14610 GCA_038406175.1 Haplosyllis leylae | reverse complement strand
GGGGAAAATCATACCATTCAGGACCATAGCAACAGGACGGCCTCCGTACGACATATCACGGCTTTTTCTGGCAACGTTACAACTGGTGAGAATACCAAGTACATTCCTTCTTCCGCTTGATGCGATCATTATCTGCGAACTCTTTCCTATCACAAAAACTAGTCTGTGGGCGGTATTTTCATTGTCTCCCAAAGTTTCGACTTTTCTATTATTTTAATTTACAATTTCCTATTTCTGCCCATTGGTACCAATTTTCACAAACCTTCATTGAATAGTGGACATTTAAACTGATGCTTATTAATGATTGATTTTTTTAGGCTAACAATTACAATGTCGAAATATGTAGTGAAGGTACATTGGACGAAGGAATGGACACAATGGCACTTAAGCTTCTTTCATCAAAGAGACATTTTGAGGAATTAGAAGAATACAGAGCTCCCTCATTGCAGACGTGATACCAATGTAGTGATACAAAATGCATTGGTAAAATAGTAAAGACAATTGTAAATTCATGACACTGCGAAAGACCACATTTTCAAAAGCGTGATTTTAGGGCCTGAATTGTTATATTCTGGTAAAAAATTGAGCTGATCATTTTAGTAGCTATACAATCTTGTGCAGGGAATTTAGATGCTTGTTTTTCCTGACAGGGAAAACATGGGGGAATATTAAAATGGTAAACAATTTATGAAAACATAGATTGCGGATGCGCTTCCTGCAAATTAACTTGAAAGGGTAGTTTCCAATGTTGTATGTTGATACTATCAAGTGCAATTGAATTTCGTGTATTTTTTTAGATCTTAAGTATCCTCCTAGTCAGATTGATTTCTCCCAGAATATTGCTTCTTGATTTAAAATATCTCTTTGGATGGAGCACATTTTATGTTGCAACAGTATCATGCGTAAAACAAACATTCAGAATTAATTTCATAACAAGCTTTATTTGTATCACTAATAACATACATAGCCTTTAACAGTATCACTAGTTGTACTATCACCATGACAAGCATTTATTATGGAGATTGATCCACAAACCTGATTTTAATTGAATTATATCATGTAAATAATGTAAGCTATATTTTTGTAAAAAAAAACAACAAAACAATTAGAAAGTAGACTATCAAAGCAAAACGTCTAATTTTACTTGAATAATGTAATGTGAAATTCTAGATGAAAATCTAGACTTGATTTAACTCATATCGAAACTGATTTACAGGGTTTATGTAAGTATTTAATGTACTCATCCAACAGTAAATACTCATCACTGTAGATATTATATCATAATGTAAGAATATAAGATTATCACAATCGGTGCCAACTTTGTTATGTTTTTTTCGATAATTGGGACCTAATCAAGGCAATGATGGTATGTGGCTATGGTAGTCTAACAGTACCAACCACAATGGTTTGATGTTGATTTGTGGATACTACTGTTAGACTAAAAGGGAGTAGCGACCCTTGCCTCCAGAGCTGCTTTTCAGGTCCTTTCACAAATAACAAGAAAGTTGAGTCCATTTACACATATGGACTCTTCTGTACTGTCTTCTGGCTGGGACTGGGATACCGCCCCTGGGTAGGACTAGGGACCACCCCCTCCCCCGGGCAGCACTAGGGTACCCCCCCCCCCCGGAGAACACCTGGGACTAGAGACTTGGTAAAGGACCTGGGAATGGGGTATCCACCCCCGGTGTAAAACTGACAAACAAATTGAAAATATAACCTCCTGTCATACTTCATATATTTACCAAATATACTACAATTGGCCCATAATATTAGCAACGCATCCGAAGAACATATTCGATTTGACTGTCGAGTATGTTTTTAAAGTCAAATCGAATATGTTATTCGTTATTCGTACCTGTTTTGCGCTAATATGTTCGAAATAAATCGAGTATGTTTTCATGCCTTTTTTGGAACTGTACATGATTTCTTACTATTTTACTGATGTTTACCTTTAATCATTTAATAACCGGCATAATGATAAATATAAATTTATAAACCATTTTTTGGATAAATATTGAGTAAAGTAGTGTTATTTAAGTTAGAAAAGATGTCTTACAATTCTCCTGACTTTTTCAGACAACCTCTTTAGTGTAGTTTTCACTCTGGTTAAAGCTTTGCGGTGAAGAGAAGATATGTCGGAGGATTCAAATAGTCGCTCTGCCGCCGGTCAAGGCTCCACTGGGGAGATGAGCCGGCCCAGTAATTTACAAAGGATAGCACAAAAGAAGAACCAAGTGAGGAACTATCCTCGAACGAAAAAACTTGAAAAATTGGCAGTGTATTCTTCGTGTAAAGTAAGTGCATTGTGTGTTGTCCATGACAGACCGGTAGATCTGGAAAATATGTTCAATCCCTCTAAATCGTTAACCTTCAATTGAATCAAAAACATACATTACAATCACCTCAAAGACAAAGGCATATTCATTATCGTTCCAACTGTGGAATTGCTCAGAACCTTATTAATTACACCGGCACACATTCTTTAAATTGACTGTTTCTTCAGGAGACATGATGAAGTTTCCATTATGTGGTACAAAAATAAACGAACAGACAAATGCTTAGACAAACTAAATTATGGCACTGTACTAGGAACTGAACAAAGATGTGCTTTATGAAATGATCATTCACCATCATTGTAGTCAGAAGGCTGCAAGTGTAACGGTTGGAAAAATCCAAATCCACCACCGACACCACCTCGAGTTGAAGCGTCACAACCCCTTGCGGACTTAAATGATCCATGCCGTAGCTGTACTCATGCTCTCGGTAAGTTTCTCAGGGGAGTTCCTGAAACTTATCCTGTGAACGTTTTAAGTCAATTTTAGAAACATGCAAAGTGATTTTAAAATTGGGTATTTTAATTTCAGGATCTCATGTGTCTCACTTGGAGAATGTTGAAGAGGAGGAACTGAACAGATTACTTGGTATTGTTGTCGACGTTGAGAACTTATTCATGTGTGTGCACAAAGAAGAAGATGCGGACACCAAACAAGTTTACTTTTATTTGTTCAAGGTTTGTTTCCAGATTTCACTGATAAAATGGTGATTCGTTAATTAAGCATAGCACAAATACAAGCCCAATATACTATCTATTCTTTTGTAGCTCCTGCGAAAGTGCATTCTTAATATGAGCAAACCATCGGTTGAAGGTCCTCTCGGAAATCCACCGTTTGAGAAACCTGGCATAGCGAAAGGTGTTACCAATTTTGTTTTATATAAATTTGGCCATCTGGCCCAAAAAGAATGGCAGACCATGTATGATTTGGCAAAAATGTTTCTACACTGTGTTAACCATTGGAAGCTTGAAACACCCGCTGCTAGAAAGCAACATGTACAGGCTGATGATGTTTCAGTTTACAAAGTGAGTGTATTTGCCTCATCACATAATCTGGCCTTTGCCTTGTTAAAAAGTGTTGATGCAAGTTCAATGAAATTTTAAGAAAATTCGATGCATAAAAGTGATGATTATGGAAAATTGCAGGTAAACTACACCAGATGGCTGTGTTATTGCCACGTACCTGTCTTCTGCGACTCATTGCCAAGGTTCGAAACTACAATTATATTTGGACGAACCTTGTTGAGATCGGTCTTCCAGACCATGAGGCGACAGCTTTTGGACAAGTTTCGAGCTGAAAAAGATAAAATGCCACCCGAGAAACGAACCTTGGTTCTCACTCACTTCCCAAGGTAAAGTATACAAATTGTAACCCCCCCCCCTTCAAAAAAGTGTAACATGCATTTAGGCACATTACGTGGTACAGGATCTTTTTGAAAGTGTTAGATGTATCATCCCCTGCCAGGTTCTTGTCCATGCTGGAGGAGGAGGTATATGGAACGAATTCACCTATCTGGGACCCAGATTTCACGCACAATCCTGCAAGCATGACTGCATCACCACCACCAGCTGCAGAGGACACCAAACCTGCAACAAGAGGCAAGACTGCAGCGGCAGCAGCTGCTGCAGCTGGTTCTGCAGATGAATCAGTTTCTTTGTCACCCAGTCGACGATCTGGAAAAACTCCAGAGAAAGGTAACAGATCTTAGCATTGTTTTGGAATCATATTGCTTCTTTTGTTTTTCTGAATTGCAAAGTTTACACCATGATCATCATTACCAGCTGAAAAGAGATCAGCAGAAGATGAAGCTAAGCCTGGCCCATCTAAACGCAGGAAACTGGAAGGCGATATACCGCTAGATGCAGTGAAAGAAATTGTACAAAACATAACTTCACCAACCCAAATGATTGGTCCAGAGGTACGATCTAAAACCATTTTGCAGAAAATGAAAATGCTACCAAAAGTCCATGCTGAGTGTGTCGGATGATATTGATTGTTTCCGTTCATAGGTGAATTTGTTTCATGCTAATGTTGCACGAGATGAAGCAGCAAGGATGGAGGAGCGTAGAGGCATCATAGAATTTCACGTTATATCCAACACTGTCCAGAAAAAACCACCGAAACAAACGCTCATGTGGCTAATTGATTTGCAAAATGTTTTCTCCCACCAACTTCCTAGAATGCCAAAGGAATACATCACTCGTCTAGTATTTGACCCGTAAGTGCACTTAGTATTTTTATTGAAGACACCAAAAGCATACGAAAAGTTTATTGTCAAACAAAAAATCATCTGGTATACTTTGTTCAGGAAACACCGATGCCTTGCTCTCATCAAAGATAACAGTGTTATTGGAGGTATCTGTTTCCGAATGTTCCCGACACAGGGCTTCACTGAAATTGTCTTTTGTGCTGTTACATCTAACGAACAAGTCAAGGTAATTATTTTAAGTTTTACTTTATAGAGTTTATGTTACCACGAATGGAAGATTATAAAATTTGTGTCAACCATCCTACCAAATATCAATTCTTTTTGCAGGGATATGGGACTCATCTAATGAATCATTTGAAAGATTATCATCTGAAACACAACGTATTACATTTCCTGACATTTGCTGATGAATTTGCCATTGGTTATTTCAAGAAACAGGTTAGTTAATTTCGAACCATGGGAGTTGATATTTTATTTTCCAACCAGGAGTTCATTTTGGGACAAATACAGTGCACCCACAGCATAAATTTTGATGATAATTATTGCAGGGTTTTTCAAAGGATATAAAGTTGCCAAAAACGGCCTACTTGGGCTACATAAAGGAATATGAAGGGGCGACGCTCATGGGTTGTGAACTTGACCCTAGAATACAATACACTGACTTCTCACAGGTACCCTTCTGTATTATGGTAGTTTAGTATGGCTTTCCATATGAAATTCACTGGAATTGGAGCATTAATGTACTTTTGCGAGTTTAATAATACTCACAAATTGGACATTTTGTTAGACAAAATATTTTACTTTTGGCAATGTTTGCAGGTTGTACGGAAACAGAAAGAAATTATCAAACGATTGATTGAAGTTAAGAGGAAAAAGCTCCAGAAAGTGTACGCTGGTCTGACGTGTTTTAAAGATGGAGTGCGACAGATTCCCATTGAAAGCATACCTGGTGTTGTGGAAGCTGGTTTTAAATCGCTTGATACCATGTACAAACATTTTGTTTTTTTTAATGTTTGAACAGCAAGTAAAGATATATTATTTCAATGTAATTATGGTTTTGGAAATATCTTTGAACATCTACTAAATAAATGAAGAAAGATGAACTATACAGCAAATTTGATATAATAATTGTACGGTTATTCTCTCTGTTTGCAGGAACGAAGCGCCAATAGATCCAGATCACTTGTACAGCTTACTGCGCACAATTTTACAGCAAGTGAAAAATCACACTTGTGCATGGCCATTCCAGAAACCAGTAGAGAGATCGGAGGCTCCTGATTATTACGAACACATAAAATACCCTATGGGTAAGTGTAGTTAAATTGCATTTGTTCTTGTCATTGTCACAACTCATTTGATATAACCTATGCTTAAATTTAATGAAGTGAGCATTCAGGCGACTTCATCTTTTCACTGTGGTGTCTGTGTGTGTTAGTGTGATTGGTTGGTTGCTTGCTTGTGGCCACTTATAAAATTTCAAAAAAATTCATTGGATTTCAAAAATTCTAAAACCAAAATGTTTTTCAAACCATACTGTGCAACTTTGATTTTTGGAAGCCCCCCCCCGCCCCCCAAGTGAGATAACAGCAGATTTGGCTTGATGAAAGTTCTATCCATTCATCCATCTTAGAATCAGATAGGGCACAATATAATGCTGGTAACCATTCTTGTTATTGGTGGCTTGTTACAGTCACCTTATTGGTTGAGTCGGGTGGCCCTTAACATCCTGTCCCAGCCCTTAACACCTTGGCAGTTTTATGAAAATTAGACCTACTTTAAACTGCAATCATTGGTTAGAATTTGTTTACAGGAGAATTTTGTCATGACATCATTTACGTGCTACCAATTGATTCAACGATGCAACATCATTTTTCTTGTATCTTTCTTAAATTTTATATGTCTTACCCACATTTTGTTTTGAACTTAAAAAGAGAAAATTCAAAAAAGTTTTTACAATCAGTTTGTATAATAAAAAGATTTTTTTTCTCTCAGATTGAATCTGGCCGGCTGCTCGCTAACCGACAAACTCGGAGCTAATGAATTCATACACTTGAAAACCACATTGAAACATTTGGATCTCTCTAACAATGACCTTACTATTTACCCGAGCACCCGCAATGTATTTAACGGTATGAGTCACATTTTAAACCGCTGTTGCGAATTTGGGATCTACTGAGTTGACGCAAACTATATTTATGGATATCCATTACTGCCGAACGAATGGAACGAAAGGCTTGTTGTCTCGGCAGAAGAAGTCTAGATTGAGTACTATTTTATATTCAATAGTTGTATCAAGATTTTGGTGGATAATGACACAATCAACATTTTTGAAAGAAATTTAACTTGAACATTCCCACATTTTAGAAAATGAGTAAAATAACCAATATCTCATGACCTAACGTTGCATTTTTAAAGTTGGTTCATAATAATTGTTAAATTATGGGAATTTGTAATTAAAATAACAATTTTCTGAAGATGTAATCACTAGGGAAAACTAAACTTAAAATCAGTATAAACCTTTCAAAATCTTATAACGGACGCATAAATGCAATTAGTTGAGTTTAATATTCTATTTACAATCGAGTTTTTGCATAATTGGTCCAAAGCCTGGCAGGATCCTGCCAGTATTGACATCCAATAGTCGCAACCCATAGAATGTCAATACTGGCAGGATTCTGCCAGGATTTGGACCAATTATGCAAAAACTCGATTGTAATTCTAATCCAACTGTTTCAGAACTTTCTAATTTGGAAACCTTGAACCTAAATAACAACCAGCTGGACACAGTTCCTTTCATGGACGGAAAACTCACATCATTACTAACGTAAGCATGTTACATCTTTTTGGGGTCAAGGACGTTTTCTCCACGTCGAGTAATGGTTTATTCCCATACAAATAGACGGGTATCGGTTGGGATCCCAATCCAAAGGGATTCCTTCCGGATAGGTCCGTGACTACGGTTGTACCAGGAAGAAATATTCACGCTGCATACAACACAATATAAAATGTCCTTCACGTCATTCTGAATGCCTTTTTTATTTACCTGAAAATATATTGACAAGATTTTCCTAAAATGACATCAATGTAGAAATTGCACATCATTTATGGCTTATTTACATACAAGGCGACAAAACCTGATGGGTGTCCGGGGACTGGACCCTGTGACACAAACGGGTACAGTACAATGTAGCCATTTAGGGACGGGGATCCGTCCCAGTGTTACAATATCTTCTCTGTTGTAGGTTGACAATGGAAAACAATCAAATAACAGTCACCGATTATCTTAATACGCAAGGTAAATCTTCAAGTGTACGGAATTTTATTTATGGTGGTGTGTTTATCATCAATGAAAAAAAAATTCACTTGGAAATTTTTCTCTAACGGTGCTTTATCCAAGATTTCAAGAAGGATTAACTCATTTTGATCAAATGCGTTAAGTCAATTCCTTTAAACTACTTTTGTGAGAATCTTATGGAAAGACCGCGCAAGAAAAAAAACTAATGCCCAGTCCTGGAAATTTAATTACTGCCTTGAAAATATCATACTTCAAATCGAATAGGCTGTATTTTCACGCATAGAAAAAGAATTACCTTTGAAATTGTTCACTCTTTGAACTCTTAATTAAAGACTAATTCTCAAAAAATTTCCTTTAAAAAGCACTGGCAAATCTTCTGACGCTGGACATAAGTAACAATCCATTGGTAAACATGCCGGATCTGTCACGCCTCACAAGACTGCGGAAGTAAGTTCAATTCTATTGATAACCAATTGTCTCGCACACAGTTCAACTGTTGTTAAAAGGTTTACTGTAAATGATGATCAATATGGTTACTATTGAAATTAAATAAAACAATATTAGGTTGTGATGTTTGTATAATTAACTATAAAATTGTACCAATTGAGATTAAACAGTACACTTGTTAATTTCAACTCAATGTATGTTTTTCCCGAAATTAAAGAAAAATTGTGACAAATTTGTTGTAATGGAACATTAGATTACAAAGTCTTTATGGTTCCTTGTGTATTTTACTGTGTAATATTTATCAGAAAGGTACTCTACTATATCGTTTTATTTTTATTTTACGGCAGTTTGGACTTAAGTGAATGTGACCTGGCTTCACTGACAAACGATGACTTTTCGGACAATGACAACTTGGATCGTCTGATTCTATCCGCAAATAATCTGGAAAACTTACCAATCGACGTCTTCGACGTGAGACATTCTTTTTGTTACTGTTCAATGACTAGCATGTACGAAACAACGTTATTATAGAACATTTTAATGTAAATTACTAGGCCAACTGTCTACCGTGATAAAATTTCCATGTCTAAAATTCATCATCACCACCTAAATAAAACTAGACATTTATTCGGTTTTGCATTACCGCACTAAAAAAAATCTCGTGTAATAATACTGCAGTACAGCAGATCATTCTCGTGTAGGGGACGCTGCCTCTACAGGGCTAAGAAAGGGCCAGGGCCAAATATTTAGGTGAGGCCCTCAATGTTATATTTCGCCAACATTTCCCAAAAGATATTTTGGTCCAAGGGGGCACACCAGAAACAGTTTTATCTAGATCCTGATCAACTTGAAATTAGATGTATTAGAAAAGTTAAATATTGCTCATTGGTCATTGGTCAGATTATTTTCATTGATTCTGAATATTTCTCTCTACGGCTTCAAGCACACACCTCCGAGACCGATCACATCTCTGTTCCTGGCAGACAATCCCAACCTGGTCATCACCAACCACTTGATACAGCTGCAACAACTAGTGCTGGTTGAACTTCAGGGCTGTGCTATTACCACTCCACCACTGTTCTCTAATGAAACTAAAGCAGGACTCGAGACGCTCAGGCTTGATGACAATCCGATCACTACAATTGATCCTGGTCTGTAGGGTCCATATTACAATAATACTTTTTTAATAATATCATCTATTTCATGAAGTTGTTGGCAGAAAAAAGTCTATCTAAATCTATTCGAGTTTAGTTAACTTATTAACTCTGAAATAAGAAGAGCGATCCTGCGGGCTATTCCAGTTAAATAGACTGAGGAATAAGAAATCAGTGAACTCTTCCATCTCTAATTTAGATTCAAGATTGATTTCTAAAATTCAGCTCACTTGAATAGTCGAAAATAACCGAGTCCACTATCCTTTATGTTGTGTTCCAAAATCTACCACTCTACTTGATTTGTATTCACTATTGCAGGATACTTCAACGGAATGACGGCTCTTCAAACACTACACCTCGAGGATACTATGCTCACATCTCTGCCTGACCTGTCTGGATTGTCTCACCTCAAATATCTTTACATGCAATCAAGTAGACTATCTGAGGTACAAGTCAATTAAGTTTGTCCTTTTTATACCATGAGGAACCTCTCCTTGTCAAAAGTTTACATTTTCTTATCAAATTACCAAATGTCGGTTTTTGATTTCATTTTTCACAACCAAGTTGAACGAAAGTAAAAGATAACAATTACATGATTCTTTCCCTACACTAGTGTCTTCTTTCTGTAGGTCGTCCCAAGTCACGTCCCAGTCTCTCCCGGATTGATCACTGCTAACTTCGACAACAACCTACTCACCTCGTTCCCTGCCGATGAAATATTTGCGAACTGCCCTTCCCTCACGACGCTGGACCTGAACAACAATCCGATAGAAACTATAGCGAACGTGACGAGAAAGACTCCAGTGACGATCAGAATGACCAACACACAGGTTCGTTGATTTTGTAGTGATCAATATATCGCTTATGATTAATTTAAAACAGGAAGTAGAAATCAATCTATGAAAGATACTAAAAGGTAGTAAGACGAGTTGTATTTAAGCTCAATCAATTAGTGACAGCCGGTATCAAATGTGACATCAAAAGTGGCATGACATCAGCTTGAATCTTCTGTAAAAATATTTGAAGATAAAAAATTCTCTTGCCAGAACAAGAAATAATATTTCGTTGCGGAGAAAAGGGATTGTTACAAATGTCGAATGCATCGGAGAATGAAATTGTAACAGTACAAAATTGGTGAGTAATTTTTCTTTGCTTAAAACATTACGATTTCTGGTTATACAGGTAACGTTGTTCTGTGACTGTAACGTGGCTTGGATGAAGACTACGATTCACAACATCTCCCAACCAGTGACTCCATGTGCCTGGCCTCCCGATCTGGTGGGAGTGGATTGGGACTGTGAGCTTATGGAGGATTCTCTTCGTTGTTACGAGACTCGTAAGTTTCATCCAGATGATCTTGTGTCAACATGCACTACTTTATCACAATTGACGAATAAGGACCTATTCACACCAAACGCAAATGAAGCGAAAGCGCAAAAGATCAATGAACAATAAAACTAGATCTACCAAAGACATCAAATAAAAGCTTCGCTTTCAGTCTGTCTGATTGCACCTTAACATTACGAAACAATTTTCCTTCATTCTTTTTACCTGATTAGATTCTTAATGTTTAAAAGGTTTTCACTTTTAGTGCTGAGACACTGTAATGTTTTGCATCAAAAGTACAATATTTTTAGCTTTACTTTTCAAACAGTAAAACCTGAGGATGGACCAGTGACAATGAAATATGAAAAGCTGTCTGAAGATGAGGTTACAACGGAGGCTCAGAGGCTCGTGGCCGTTCCTATCGTTACGTACGTGAACACATTTGATTGGTTGTTTCACAAAATCTACAAAACGTTACTTCAATCAAGAAATTCTTACTAATTTAATTGCTGGCTCGTTTAGAGTCAACTTAGTGATTGAAAGAGGGGGCCCAAAGTATCTTTGGAACATGTGTTGGCATTTTTATGATAAGCAGACCCACTTTAAACTGCAGTCATTGGTGGAGATTTGTTTACAGAGAATGGAATCATGACGTCATGTCATAATGACGTCACATCATTGCAGCAGCCAGCTTGTTGTGACTTTTCATGACGTGGTATTTCAGTGTTGTTGATCAGAAGTGTCCAGTTCTAGTGTGGGGGAAGAGAGGGCGAGAGCTGGGTTCTTGATCAAAATCGTTTCGTTTCAGCGACCTCCTACCCTTAATTCTCTATTCTGGATCCGTCCATGATTATATTGTGACTATCTCGTCCCTTTCAACAGTATTCCTATTATTTATTTACAGAACGATCCAATGTATGATAAAGTGCGGTATGTTGGGTGGATTCTGTAAAACGGTGAATGTCGTCCGCAATGACGAGATGCTCCTGTGCTATATGAGCGTGTTCGGCCAACCGGACACGACCGAAGTGGCCATCGCGGGATTCGACGACTCCATTCTGTACAAATATGCCGTCAACTGAATGAAAAGCTGTATCAAAGACTAAGACTTTTGAATTTTGATCACGAAATAAGAACGAAGAAGAGAAGGGTAAAAAAGAGTATTTTGAGGGGGAGGAGGGGTGACACCGAACAAACTCAAAAGAGACCAAAGTCTCTTGTCTATTGTAATTTCAACGTTAAAAGGAACCGACAGCGATCTGGGTGTACAATTTGCTTATAATCATATTTAAACATAAGAATATCGCACATTGTCAATACATTTCTTTTTTCTATATTTTTTGTAAAGATAACAAACGAATAACCACAGATCTATCAAACTGCGAAGCGCAAATTCTGATGAAATGTTTTTCACTTATGATGTCGCACAGAATTACAATCTATTATTTTGTTTCAAAATCAAATCAATAAAGCTGGGTAAAATATCATGCACACCTAAGGAACAACGTAGTCTGTCTCTTTACTCATGTCTTGTTGTTTTGAATCTTGCGTCATTGTAATAATAGTAACATGGCAACGAAGCTGACAGGAAAAACAACATCGGTTCAAGAAAATCCATTGTTAGTTGTAGGAACTTTTTATGGAGTTTTGGCCAATTTGGCCAAATATAGCATTTATTCCTGTGCAGAGAAGGCTCGCAACCATCACCAAAAAGCACCAATTGCAGAGACATGGCAGCCACTTAAATTGTGTCAGGTAATGACTATCATTCAATGAAGCTGACGACATGTTGCAGTAGAAACCTTATGCTTTAATGGGCTAATGTTTGCATCCAAAATGTAAAAGATGAAATTTCTGTTGACAATAAAACGATCCATTGTAATACTACTCCAACTCATCCACAATTTTCTGACAAGTACATGCAGAAGGGAATCCAAATCTTTCACAAGGAATTCGTTGTGCCATCTTACCTAAACGTTGCATTAGTCTAGTATTTTGAGGGAAAATAAACAGAGTCTTACGAAATGGTTATTTTACTGCAATATTTTTCTTTTATGACACTTACACTACTCACAAAGGGAAATATTTCAGGTATGATCCTATCAAATATAATGCATTTTAGTACTTAAAAACATACATCTTGGCAATCACATATTGCACAGGTCAATTTAATCAATGAAAGTTTCCTGCAAGAAAGTTGTTCGTGTGAAACAGAAATAGCAGCGGTTGTACTCTAGTTCTCTCTTAAGCGTGAAATTGCTTAAAATGTGAAAAAAATATATTGATTTGTTTTTCAGATAATGATACATATTTGGGATCTGAAGTTTACTTGATTAAGTCCCTTTTTGCCAACTACAACAAACAGGCTCGACCAGTGTTGAACTTCACCACCACAGTTGATGTCGATGTGTCACTGGCTGTGTTAACTATTTTGGGAATAGTGCGTATTTTATTAATATTTTGACAGAATATGTCATTTAACGAATGAAACATAGGCTCTGAAAAGTCAGTTTCTATTATATAGGGCCATTCCTCAGTGCACGAAAGCAATTCAAATGTCACTGGGATGACATTCACATAAAATATAATTGTACAGTATTAGTTTGAAACGAATGTGCTGGCTTTCTCTTTCTGATTCCAAAATAAAAATTCCCAGGCCACCATTGTAAAACTTTACGAGATTTTTCTGATCCCCCCACATTACTAGCAATTATCGCCAAATATGGCCGCCAAGTTAGCCAATGACCTTTGTTGTACCAAGCATTGTTTAATTGTTCATAGATAAGATAGCATTGTCAATTAGTATCCGTGCAAATGATTGGACAGCCAAAAGTGCGATCATTTCTAGTAATGAAATGGCCAAATTTACTGAAGCTGCTGCAACGTACAAAAAATACCAGTCAGCTTAAAGAAGCTATGTTTACGTTTCAATAAAGGTTATGTTATTTTAAGGATGACATAGAGGAATCATTTCACATGGTCGGTTTTTTTTAAATAGTAAGTATGTAATTTGTAATAATCGACATGATTTTGTGAGATACAAAAATATAGTAACACATTTGTCCATTCAATAAGAATTGTCGTAAGAATTAAAATGCACTCATCAAGGAGGCTTTGTGCATCAACAATATTCTTTGCTTCTTTTGTATGAATTTCATTGTTAATCTTTTTTTATATACGACCAAAAACTATGTCAATTTTTACCAGTGTACATGAAAACTTGAAAAGGCAAGGCATTCTTTGCACTATCCAAACTTGGTGCTTTCAAATATTTCTTCGGAAAATATATTGTGCATTGAAAACATTTGAGGCAATGAATTTCAGATGAACATAAATCTACCAGTCGTTTTCCAAAATGTGACTTTTTCCACCTTATTGTAGAACTGGAAAAATGAGTTCTTGACATGGAATCCTGAACAATATGGTGGTTTAGATCGAATTGTTGTTGACAGCAATACAGTGTGGTTACCCGACATTGGTCTGCAAAATAGGTAACAACAATTTTATCCGAAGAAACTTATTTCACTTCTTCGTCTGGTATTTGTCCGGACATCAGCAATATTTTGACAAATCCAACTGATGGAAACGAATTTTTCATGATAAGATCACATTTACATTTTAAGCCTGAATTTGCATGAAGAAGTGCCAAAAATTTTAAAATGCTGCCTCCAGTGGGATTTGAACTCACAACACTGACCATTGGATCTAAGGTTGAATGCTTACCCAGATAGGCCACAGAGGCCTGTGCTACTTGTTAGACCTTTAACTGAAGTTTGTTTCATGCACCATTTTACATTTGAAAAATCATTAAAGTATGTCTGATGTAAATTCTGTCTTAAAATG